>RJWM01016837.1:0-19351 GCA_004363535.1 Dasyprocta punctata | reverse complement strand
AATAATGTTTGTTCCAGAATTTTAATATTAATATTCTGGAATAAAGCTTAATTTGAAAACCCTTGCCCATATTTCTGAATTTGAATGTATAATTGAAAATTGTTAGGGCCAGGAGATTGGCTCACTGACTTAAGCGCCTGTCTGACAGGTGCGAGGTTGTGAGTTCAATCCCAGTGTTGCCAAAAAAAAAAAAAAAGAAAATTGTTCCAAGTTCTGTATTATGTTCTTCTTTGAATGTACATTTAAACATGAAATACAAAGGGTTTTTACTTTGTAAAAGATGACACTGTATTTATGGGATTGTAAGGTGTGTTATTGGACCTGACCACAAATCTGGAGTAAGTTTAGGTGGTTAAAAGATACTAATTATTGCTAATCTTTGTTTCTTTCCTCCCTCCTTCCTTCCCTCCCTCCCTTCCTTCTTTTTGTGGCACCGGGGATGGAACTCACAGCCTTGCGCCTGCCAGACAGGCACTTAAGCTGTTGAGCCAAACTCCCAGCCCTAGTTTTTTGAGGCAGGGTCGCGTGTGCAGGCCGGCCTTGCACTCGCATTGTATCCCAAGCTGGTCTCAAACTCACAACGCTCCACCTACCTCAGCCTCCTGAGTGCTGGGACTAAAGGTGTGCACCACCAAGCCTGGCTCTTTCTTTCTTTCTTATCATCAGTAGATTGATATAAATATGGGGGAAGTAAAGTTCTATGTTTTTCCTTTTTGTCAATCTGTAATCTAATTTGCCTCCAATCTGGGGCAGATCCAAGGTGAAATTTTATTAACTAGATATATTGTGGTAAGGAAAGCTGTGTTGGAAAGAAAAAGTGGTGAGGGAGGAAATCAATCAATGTATGTAGGCAAAGAGTATTAATATTTATGAAGGCTTGATTGTATTTTGCAATTTTGTAGTATTCATTTATATTGAAAGGAAAATAAAGTTATCATATACTTGACTGACTGACTTTTGATACTTATAAAGCAGCAATCTTTCCGAAAATTGTTCGAGTTTCATTTTGAGTCATTGTCTCTTTTGTGAAATGGTATTTATAGTTATGTCGTGCAGTTTTCTTTACTTTAGCTGTGGGAAACAATAAAGAAAGTTAAGAACATGTTTAAAGCATAGCTTTCTCCAGACTTTGCATGGGCTTACTGAGTCACAATCTCAAAAGAACTAAGTTTAAGAATTGTTAATTTTATACAGCTTCTATGTAGATTTTCTTTCTTTCTTCTTTTTTTTATTTTCGTACTGGGGATTAAACTCACAACCCTTGCGCCTGCAAGGCAGGCACTTAAGCCACTGAGCTAAACTCCTGGCCCAATTTTTTTCAAGACAGGGTTGCACTATGTGTAGATTTTCTTTATGACATTAGGAAAGAATTTGAGAGAGAAGGACGGGAGATGAAAAGAGTGGAATAGTAACAAAATATTGATGTTACGAGGTTGTCACCATTGCTCATGTGATGTTTCTTATGAAGAGTCATATTTTGTGTATAGTTTTGAAAAGTTTTACTATAAATAGAAATCACAAAAGAAGATACTTGTTTTTGATAAGTAAAGGCAACAAAATTTAGGTATTTGATCGTTAGTTGTAATTATTCACTGCAGTTGTATTGATTAATATTATTGAATCATTTTTCTTGAGGCATTGAAGAATTCAGTGTCAAGATCATCTGCAAAAAAAAAAAAATGCTGTATTATTCTACCTTTAACTGAGTTTTGAGATAGAGTTCTTTCATTACATTATAGGTATTTGAACTTAAGTTTTGCTTGTTTCTTTGTCTTTTTTGAGACAGGATCTCACTAAGCAGTTGAAGCTAGCCTTTAGTTCACCTTGTAGCACAGGCCGATCTCAATCTTGCACCAACCCTCCTGCTTCAGCTTCTGGAGTGCTAGGATTACAGGCATGTGCCACTGTTCCTGGCTGAACTTGTGTTTTTCCTCCCAACTTTAAATCCTCTAATTTTGAAGAATTGAGAGAAAATTTATTTGTTTTTTGCAGCATCTTCATCTGTGACTTTTTTGTGTGTGCTGGGAGTCGAGACCTTATTCTTGCAAGGCAGGCACTGTGCCATTGAGCTATATCCCTGGCCCTCATCTATGACTTTTTAAAGCATTTTTAAAATGAAATTTAATGTAAAGGAAAGACATATTCTTTGAAGCATGTTTTTATAATTTCAGTAAAAGTACTTTTCTAATAATATATAGGAAGATATTTTGGAGGTGTACTTTTAAAAATATTTTTGACTTACAAATGTTTTGTAAAGTATATTTGATATTTTTGTATATTAGAATTGTAAGTAGATTAAACTTTTATTTAATAATAATTTCAAATGAATGTTTTTAGCATAGTCATTTTAGTAGATTTATATACTATTTTATTAACTGATGCTTACCTGAATTACATGTATTTCTGTAGTTTTAACATGTTTAGGTTGTGTATAATTGCTACCCTTTAAGTATACTGAAATTGATATTTTTCATGGTCTATTACAGTTCATTTTCATATTGCACACTTGTATGAAATCCAAGTAAGTATTTTAATTTTCCTTTCTTAAATATAAGAGCTAACAAATACCAATAGCTTTATCCATGCATGTGAAATAAAATAAATTAGTTTCATGTTTTAAATGAAATAAACATATAAGGCAGGTTTTTTTTAAAGTTCTGCATATTATGCTTTCACATACATTTAGTGTTTTATCCTCATTAAATCTGGTTGAATTCTGCTTAGTGTTTAAATGATTTAAGAAAATGTAATTTGAGATTTTTTTTCAATACATGTATAGTAGTTGTAGTAACTATCTCACACTCTAATAAAAGTTGCTGCTTATGATGGTTTGCTTGTTTATGTATGTATGTATGTATGTATTTATTTATTTAATTTCTTTTTTGAGAGAGGGTCTTACTGTGTACTTCAGGCCTATCTGCACTCACTTGGTAGCCCAGGCTGGCTTGGAACTATCAGGTGATTCTTCGGCCTTATCTTCCGGAGTGCTGGGCTCACAGGTGTATGCCACCATGCCTGGCAGGCAGTGTTATTTAGTATGATTTTCCTGTATCATTGTCTTAGTTACCTTTCTTTCAGTTTTGAGACAAAATACTCAACATGCAAAGTTAAGACTGTAAAGATTTATTTACCTTATAGTTTGTGGAGTTTGCAGTCCATTATCAGCAGGCTCCAAGTTGGGGTGGTGTCTTACTTAATTTTTACTCCTTGCTGAGACAAAGTACCCGACACCCAAAATTAGGAGAGGGAACTGTTTATTTCTCACAGCTCTCAGGAATTTCAGTCCATGCTCAGTTGGCCCCACTGCAGCATAGTGTAGTGGGGCAGCCATTCATGGTGGCTGCCAAACAGCAAGGGTGCAAACCCAGTGAGAGAGAGAGAGAGAGAGAGAGAGAGAGAGAGAGAGAGAGGGAGCAAGCGGCAGAGAGAAGACCTACAATTGTCTTGCCCTTACACTGTATCTCAACTGCACCCCGGGCGGGTGCAGCACTCACACCACCAATGCCAGTGCTACACAACAAACCAATCACGCACACCAAACTCAGCCCCATCCAAATTACATGAGGACTTGGTGGGGACACAGGATCCAACCAATACAGGTGGCATGGCAAAAGGACAGCCATTCATGATGGTGGAAGATAGCAAAAGCAACAAGAGCAAAAAAAATGTAGCAAGCCTCTTTCTTATTCAGGTGGTGCCATTTCAATCAGTGCACTGATTCATCAGTCCCTCATCCTTTATCACAGCACCCTCAGTCCTGCATTGCACTATGAATCAGTGACACATTCTACATTCAGCTATCTCCAGAAAGTTCACTCCCCATGAGGGCATGAGGCTTTGGGGAGTATCCACACACAAACCAAAACATGGATTTAGTTAAAAAAAGATCACTGTTCTATATGTTTTGTCCCGTTTGTTTTTAAAGGTACTTATTTTTGTAATAATGCATTGCCATGAGAGTATCTTCTGTTTTTCTCTATGATTGGAATGTCTTCTAATTATTTGAAATAGCTAGAAGTATACCACTATATGTTTTATACACACACACACACACACACACACACACACATATACACATATACATACACATACACACACACACACACACACACACTTTTTTTTTTTTTTTTTAACCTGGGATAAAACTCACAATCTCACACCTGCCAGGCAGGGACTTAGGCCACTGAGCTAAATCCCCAGCCTATTTTGTTTTTAAAACAGTCTAATTTTAGAATGTTTTTCATGGTAAATCATGTTACTATAGAAATAGTCAAAGTTTTATAGTCTGTGGTGGAAAATTGGGATAAGAAACTTATAAAAAGACAAAGAAGTCATGTTTATCTGTAATATAAGTAACTGAATATTTTGAATGTTAAGTGAGAATTGTAACACACACTTATTTCAGGTAAGAAGAAACATTTTGCATTTTGAGCTGTGTTATTTCCTTCCTAACATAAGATAATGTGGTAGAGATAAAATAGATGTGTGATATAAGATTATAACCCAAACAGGAAAGATATTGGTACAGAATCTTTGATTGCTCATACTATTAGGCAGTGCAGTAAGATACAGATCTGTGGAGGACCCAACGTGGAGAATATTTAGTTTTCTCTACTCATTTCTTCCTACTGTGTACAACTCTGTCTGAAAGTTTACTGGTATACTCGAAAGTTGGGATTTTGTCTATGCTAGAGATCATTCTGTTTTGTAAAATTTATTTGAAAATCAAAAACCTTCTTACATGAAAACCAGAAATAAATCTTTTAAAGGTGCTTCTCCTAAGCTTGGTATATTTTTTTCATTTTTCTAAAACAAAACAAAAAAGGATAGAAATAATACAGAATTTAAAAAACAGTAAAAATCAACATTAGTTAAAACATTGCATATTGTTATCTTAGAAGTCATTCGGGTTACAAGATCTAGGCATAAAAATGATCAAACAATTAAACAGTGACAGCCCAAACTATTCTTTTTGATGAACTAACAGATTACTAGTACAGTTATCTATCTTGCACACATATACCAAGGTCCTCCAGCTGGAGGAAAGGGCTCACTGCTGCTCCTGTTGAGCTGCTGAGGTCCTCTAATTGAGAAAACTCACAGACCTGCTGAGGTCTCTGTGTGGGTGAGGGGTTGTGGAGTCTTCCACCGGCCTACCCATGTTTTGAAGGTTGTATAAGGGTTAGCTGATGGTCCCTGGGCTGCTGAGGTCTCCGGGATGGTGGGGAGTGGATCCTGCTATCCCCGAAGTCTCTGGGGTGGAGGAGGAGTGGTGACTGGGGATCTCATGTGCTGCAGAGGTCTCTGGGGAGTAGGAGAGGCTGCCATTGATCCTACCATCCCTGGAGGTCTCTAGGGTCAAGGAGGAGTAGCAACTGATGATCCAGCTGGCTGTAGAGGTCTTGTGGTGGAGGAAGAGGGGCTGCTGAAGATTCCTCTGGCTCCTGAGGTTTCTGGAGTGGAGGAGGAGGGAAAAAATTATTTTAAATGAATTTTTATTTATTGTGGTAATTTGTACATATTAGTGTTATGACTCTAAATGTCTATGAAACTTGTAAAGTAAGTATAAATATTAAGCCAGAGTAACCCCTGCAGTATATTTTCTTTTGACTCATTTTCATTTGTTTTCTTTCCAGCTGCCCATTTCCTCTTTTGTTTCCTTCTTATTTGAGACAGGGTGTCTGGTCTTGAACTCACTGCATAGTCCAAGCTGGCTTTGAATTCGTTGTCATCCTCCTACCTTAGACTCCTGAGTTACAGTATTACAGGCATCTTGACTTTATTTTAAAGAGAAAATAAAAATAAAATTTCAAAACAAGTTTATTAGAGGGTAGCATGGTTAACACATTGCAGGTTGTTATCTTTATGTTAGTTCCTCCGAGTGCAAGCTAGGCACTTAATTGTAAAACAGTATTAGCACAAAACTTTCTTTTCAGTGAATTAAGAGAAATTAGTATCATCATTTTAACTATGTTTTATATGTGCTATATATTTCTTTCATCTTCTCACACTAGGGAGACAATACAATGTTTACACATCCCAGTCTGATTTACTTCACTTATAAATATGGTTTCTCGTTGCATCCATTTATCTAGAAAAGCCATAAGTCTATACTTCTTTATGTCTGAGTAGTACTCCATTGTATTAAAAATACCTCATCTTTTTTTGATCAATTCTTTGGTTGTAGGCCTTCAGGTTGTTTCTAAGATCTGGTTATTACAAATTGTGCTTCAGTAAACATGGGTGTACATGTATTGTTGGGGTACCATATTATTAATGCTTCTGGAAAGATATACAGGTGGGGAATAGCTCTGTCAATTGGAACCTCCAGTCCTACTTTTTTAAGGAATCTCTACACTGATTTCCACAGTGATTGCACCAATGTACGCTCCCACCAATAGAGGAGAATGGTTTGTTTTTCCCCAGTGCCCCTCCAGCATTTGTTATTGCTTGATTTCTTGATAATAGATATTTTTTCTGAGGTGAGGTGAAATCCGAGTGTTGTTTTAATTTTCATCTCTCAAATGACCAGTGATGTTGAACATTTTTTCACGTACTTATTTGCTGTTTGTATTTCTTCAACTGAGAAGTGTGTATTCATCTCTGATGACTATTTTTGGAAAGGGTCTTTAAATTTGGGAGGTCTCATTTTTTTTTAGTTGTTTTTATGTTCTCTGTAGTTATCCTTTGTCTGAGGAACAGCTGGTAAACACTTTTTCACACTTTGTGTGTTATCTCTTCACTGTGTTGGTTGCTGTACAAAAGTTTTTTTAATAAAATGAGATCTCAGTTGTTGATTCTTTGTGATAGTTCTGTACAATAGGATTTTGTTCACAAAAGGCAGTACCCCAGTGTCTTCAAGAGTTTTCTTAGTTGGATCTTTCTCTGGTTTTGGAATGAGAGGAATGCTTGCTTCCAAAAATGAATTTGGGAGTATTGCTTCCCTTTCAGTTTCATTAAAGAGTTTGAAAAGTAGTGGCGTTAAATCTTCACTAAATTTCTTGTAGAATTCAGCAGTAAATTCATCAGGGCCAGGCCTTTTCTTAGTTGATAATTTTTTAATTGCATCTTTAATTTCATTTATTGATATTGGGTTGTTAAGGATTTTTATATCGTTCTGATTGAGCTTTGGTAATTCACATGTATCTAAGAATCTGTCCATTTCTTCTATATTTTCCATCTTATTAGAATATAAGTTCTCAAAATAAGTATAGATAATTTTGTGGATTTCAACTGGGTCTGTTGTGATTTCACCCTTTTCATTCCTAATTGCATGAATTTGAGTCCTTTCTTTCCTTTTTTTGATAAGGTTGGCTAAGGGTTTATCAATTTTATTTAATCTTTCAATGAACCAACTGTTTGATTCATTGATTCTTTGTATCTTTTTTTTTATTCTCAAGTGTGTTAATTTCTGCTCTGATCCTTATAATTTCCTCCCTTGTATGAGCTTTTGGTTTAGTCTGCTCTTCTTTTTCTAGAAGTTTGAGCTTCAACATTAAGTTATTAATATGAGCTAGTTCTGTTTTCCTGATATGGGTATTTACTGCTATAAATTTCCCTCTTAAGGCTGCTTTCATTGTGTTCCACAAGTTCTGGTATGTTGTACTGTTACTGTTATTCAATTGTAAAAACTGTCTAATTTCTTCTTTAATTTTATCTGTGACCCACTGATTGTTCAGTAGGGTGCTATTCAATTTCCACATGTTAATAAAAGTTCTTGTAGTTTCCCTTACCATGGATTTCCTATTTCAGTGCACTGTGGTCTGATAGTGTGCACAGGATAATGTGAACTCCTTTACATTCACGAAGCCTATTCTATGAACCAGCATGTGGTCTGTTTTGGAGGATGTCCCATGTGCAGCTGAAAAAAACGTGTATTCTGATGTTGTAGGGTGGAAGACTATAGATATCTACAAAGTCCATTTGCTCAAAAGTTTGATTTAATTCTAATACTTCATTGTTGATTTTTTGTTTAGTTGATCTGTCTTTCTGTGACAGCAGGGTATTGAGGTCTCCCAAAACAATTGTATTAAAGCTTATTTGATTTTTCATGTCCATTAATAATTGTTTTATATAACTAGGTGCACTGGTATTTGTTGCATATGTATTTATGATTGAGAATTACATATATAATTCATATATTTATGAGATATATATCTCATAGATTTATGAGATACATATATAATTCCTATATTTATGAGATATTGGCCTGAATTGCAGGCCAATCTCCCTAATGAACATTGATGCAAAAATTCTTTTTTTTTTTTTTTTTTTTGGCGGCACCAGGGATTGAACTCACAGCCTTGCGCCTGCCAGGGCAGGCGCTTAAGGCACTGAGCCAAACTCCCGGCCCTGGTTTTTTGAGGCAGGGTCACGCTATGTAGCTCAGGCTGGCCTTCTGCTCGTGTTGTAGCCCAAGCCGGCCTCGAACTCACAACGCTCCGCCTACCTCAGCCTCCCGAGTGCTGGGATTAAAGGCGTGCGCCACCACGCCCGGCTGATGCAAAAATTCTTAATAAGATATTGGCAAATAGACTGCAGCAGATCATCAAAGATTGTACACCATGATCCAGTGGGATTCATCCCAGGGTTGCAGGGATGGTTCAATATATGTAAATCCATAAATGTAATACATCATATTAACAGCGCCAAGGATAAAAATCATATGATTATTTCAATAGATGCAGCAAAAGCTTTTGATAAAGTCCAGCACCCATTCATGATTAAGACTCTCCAGAAAATTGGAATAGATGGTCTTTATCTTAATCTGATAAAAGCTGTCTATGACAAACCAATAACTAACATCACTAAATGGACAAAAACTGAAAGCTTTCACTTTAAAATCAGGAACAAGACAAGGATGTCCACTCCCCCACTCTTACTCAACATAGTTCTGGAAACTTTAGCTAGAGCAATCAGACAAAAGAAAGAAATAAAAGGAATAAAGAAAGAAAAGGAAGAAGTTAAGCTAGCATTATTTGCAGATGACATGATTCTCTACCTAGGGGATCCTAAGAACTCCATCAAGAGACTTCTAGATTTAATAGGTAGATTTAGCAGCGTAGCTGGTTACAAGGTCAATACCCAAAAATGAACAGCATTTTTGTACACAGATAACAATCACACTGAGAGAGAAATTAGGGAAACAATACCTTTTACAATAGCATCTAAAAAAATGAAATATTTAGGAGTCAATTTAATGAAAGATGTAAAAGATCTCTCTACTGACAAATATAGCAGTCTAAAAAAGGAGATTGAGGAGGATATTAGAAGATGGAGCGATAGCCCGTGCTCTTGGGTAGGAAGAATCAATTTAGTTAAAATGGCCATACTTCCAAAACTGTTACACAGATTTAATGCAATCCCAATCAAATTACCAATAACATATCTTACAGAATTACAGAAAACAAATCTAAAATTCATTTGGAACAAGAAGAGACCTAGAATAGCAAGGGTAATAAAGACAAGACAGGGGGCATCACAATTCCTGACCTGAAACTTTACTATAAAGATATCATAATAAAAACAGTGTGGCACTAGCAAAAAAACAGACCCAAGGATATGTGGAATAGATTAGAAGCTTCAGAAACAACTCCAGACACACTAAGCTATCTTATTTTTGATAAAGGTGCTAAATACATTCATTGGACAAAAGATAGTCTTTTTAATAAATGGTGTTGGAAGGGCCGGGGGTTTGGCTCAGCGGCTTAAGTGCCTGCCCTGGCAGGTGTGAGGTTGTGAGTTCGATCCCTGGTGCCGCAAAAAAAAAAAAAAAAAAAATGGTGTTGGAAAAACTGGCTTTCCACATGTCAAAGATTAAGATAAAACCCATAGCTTCCACCATGTACTGGTAAAATCTAAATGGATTAAAGATCTCAACATTAAAACAGAAACATTAAACATGCTGGAAGATAAAGTAGGTGAGACTCTTGGTGTAGGCAAAGACTGTATGAATAAAAGCCAGAATGCACAGGAATTAATGCAAAGAATTAACAAATGAGATCTCATCATATTGAAAAATTTTTGCACAGCAAGAGAAACCAGCAACAGTGTGAAGAGACTACCCACAATGTAGGAGAAATTGTTCGCCAGCTGTCCCTCAGATAAAGGATTAATATCGAAAGCCTATAAACTTAAAAAAGTCAACCCTCCAAGATGTAAAAACTCACTCCAAAAGTGGGCATCTGAGATGAACATACACTTCTCAGATAAAGAAGTACAAACAGCAAATAAATACGTAAAAAAATGTTCAACAGCACTGGCCATTCGAGAGATACAAATGAAAGTATCACTCAGATTCCACCTTACCCCAGAAAGAATGGCTAGTATTGTGAAGTCAACTAATGACAAATGCTGGAGGGGCTGTGGGCAAAAAGGAACCCTTGTTCACTGTTGGTGGGATTGCAGGTTGGTGCAACCTCTATGGAAGTCAGTGTGGAGATTCCTCAAAAAGCTAGGATTGGGATTCCCATTTGACCTAGCTATTCCCCTTCTGGATATCGTCCCGAAAGAACTAAATACCTCATCACAGCGATATATGTTCGTCACTGCCCAATTGGTAATTGCTAGATCGTGGAAGCAGCCTAAATGTCCCTCGACTGAGGAATGAGTAAGAATATTGTGGTTGCCGGGCGTGGTGGTGCACGCCTTTAATCCCAGCACTCGGGAGGTTGAGGTAGGCGGAGCGTTGTGGGTTTGAGGCCGGCTTGGGCCACAACGTGAGCGCAAGGCCGGCCTGAGCTACATAGTGCAACCCTGCCTCAAAAAAACCAGGGCCGGTAGTTTGGCTCAGCAGCTTAAGCGCCTGTCTGGCAGGTGCGAGGCTGTGAGTTCGATCCCCGGTGCCGCAAAAAAAAAAAAAAGAAAAAAAGAATATTGTGGTATTTCTAGGTGGTGGAATAGTACTCAGCTATAAAGAACAACAAGCTAGACATTTTTGCCCTCCAATGGATGAATGCAGAGGATATGCTTCTTAGTGAACTGAGTAAGTCATATATGTGACTATTGTATTGTTGCACTGGTTTGAATAACTCAAACAAAACCTATGTATATATAAAAATTACTTGGGTGAGTTAGAGAAAAAGAAAATGAGAATGTTTATTATTTGATACTTGGACCCAATTTTGCTTTTTGAATTTCATTTTTTTTCTGCTTAAAAAATAGGTCTTGAAATCTTTAAAAAAAAAAGGATTGTTTTTCTTTGTAGATGAAGTTTTAGTTTTTCTGGTGCTTTCAAAATTTTCTCCTTAGACATAAATTTGTATAAGTGTATGCATAGGATGGCTAAAATGACTACACATCTAAATGTATTGATTATTGAAAAGGATCAGTTGATAGATGTTTACATTAATTTTGCATGTCTGCATCTGTTAACCTAACCAACCTTTTTGAAGGTGGCGATATGCAATATTGCAACCATTGTCAAATTCCTACCATCTTGCTCTGTAAACTTACAATATTACTGTTTTGAATTTGTAAAAAAAAAAAAAAAAAGTTTTGCCTGTTCTGTCTTCCAGCAGATTTAGTGTTTCTGTTTTAATATTTAGATCTTTGATCCCTGTTCAACTTCAGTTTAGTGCATATTGAAAAATACAGGTCCAGTTTTAATTTTTGGCATGTGTGGAGTCAGTTTTTCCAGCACCCATGTTAAATAGTTTGTCTTTCTTCAGTGAATGCATTTGACACATTTGTCAGAGATAGGATCACTTGGTGTGTTCTGTAAGTTATTTCCACATCTTTGAGTCCATTCCATTTGTTTATTTATTTAATTTATTTTTTATTTAATTCATTTTTGCCAGTATCATGGTGTTTTTATCACAGTAGCTTTATGGTAGAATTTCAAGTGCTGGATTGTGATGCTGCCCCCTGCCTTGTCTTTGTTGCCCATCATTGCATTTGCCATTCCAGGTCTCTTCTGGTTTCAGATGAATTTTAGGATTTTTTTTTCTAAATCTGTGAGATGCACTATTAGAATTTTGATTGAAATTGCATTAAATCTGTTTAACAGTTTTCTCCATTTTCACAATATTGGTTATTCCTATCCCAGAGTTAAGGGATGTCTTTTCCATTTTCTGATATCCTCTTCAGCTTCCTTGCTCAGAGTACTGTAGAGATTTTTTCCATCCATTGTTAGATTGATCCCTAGGTATTCAGTTTTTTTGGATGCCATTGTGAAAGGTGTTGTTTCCCTTATTTCTCTCTCAGTGAATTTGTTATTCATGTCCAGGAAGGGTATTGACTTTTGAGTGTTGATTTTGTGTCCAACTGTGCTACTGAATTTGCCTGTTCAATCTGGCAGTTTTTTAGTGGAATTTTTGGGGTTTTCCAGGTACTGTATTGTGTCATCTACAAATAATGATAACGTCTTCTTTTTCTGTGTTTATCCATTTTATTTTTTTCGCTTGCTAATTGCTATCACTAAAGTGTGCAGGACTATGTTGAGAAAGAGTGGAGACAGTGGACATCCTTGTCTTGTTCCTGATTTTAGAGAGAAAGCTGTCAGTTTTTGTCCATTTACTGTGATGCTGGCAGTTGGATTCTCACAGATGGCTTTTATCACATTGAGATAGATACAGACTGTGTTGTCAGGGTTTGCAAAGTAAAAAGTTTAGTGCAGGACACATAATTTACAGAATTATTTTGTAATAGTTGCCCAAAGAGTCAATCACAGAATGTAGGCATTAATTTTTATTTTTTACTTCAGTAGCTATCGTCTCAGCCTGCATTTTTTAAAAATAGAATTAAGTTTTATTTTTAACTTGCAGGAGTAAAAAAGTTACAGCACTTTGTATAAGTTGTTAACTATTTAGTTGATCTCATACAGCGTATTTTCCCTTTTCTTTAAAATACTTAAATATACTTGCATCCTTTAAAAGACAGACTAACATATTAGCATATAGTAAGCTCTTTGAAGAACAAAACTGCAGAATAGTCATATTTGTTAGGATAGTTGAAATACTGTTATATATTAATTTATCTAATGTAGCTACTTGAAGAAAAAGTAACAATCATAATTAGTGGTTTCTAACTTTTTTTTTGGTACCTGGTATTGAACTCACAATCTCACACTTGCCAGCGAAGTGCTTAAACCTTTGAGCTAAATCCCCAACTCTGGTGTTCTGAAGTTTTAGGTCTGAATAAAACCTTTCACGTTTCACAATGAGAAGGCAGAAAATAATATAACAATCCAATGGAGCTAACCTGAAATTATTTAATTTCTCTTGAACCTTTAGGACAACAGGGCCTGGTGTAATATCATTACTTGCCCCTTTCACTCTGGCTTCTAGTCCTGCCATGTGATCTCTCCCTCTCTCATGCCCTCCACAAATACAATACCATGGACCCAAAGTGTAGAAAAAGGAGGAAGGCTTGCCAGAGTTGGTACTGTGCTGTCTGGAGTTTCATCCTCCAAACTCATGAACTAAATAAACGTCTTTTCTTTATTAGTTTTCCAAACCGCTGATATTTTGTTGTAGTAATGAAAAACAGAATATATCTTCTGTTTTAGCAACTTAGTGTCAATCAAAAGTGCCCTTCATTTTTAAATAAAAATTACAGTACTATTTTTGAAACTGCAAATGTAATTCACATTTTAAGAGAGAATAAATAGCAAATAGTAAATAATTATTTTTCATGAGCAATGAGTGTGACTTAAAATTCTCATATTATTTATTTTCAACTCAAATAAGGACAATTAGACTACAGGTGTCATTACTTCATCTGAATCACTTGACTCCCTTTTAGTTCTGATCGACCTAAATCTTTGCTTAGAGTCAAGTTTTGAGTTTTCTTCTTGTGCATTTTAGCAACTGCATCATTAGTACAAAGTTATCTCATTTTTATGTTGGGCAGTTTGCTCAGATCTATATCCTATTCCCTAAGCGTTTTTAGTCTACTAGCATGTAAAGTGTCAGGAATCTCTAGGAAAAAAATACTTTATAGCTATTCTGGAACTTTTTACATTCTATCGTTTTATAGTTTTTTCATTTATTATCTCAGATACAAGTAACAAATGACACAAAGAAATACCCAAAGGAAAACAGAACTGTGAAGCATTGTTATACTTACAGTAAAAAGTTTGGCAAGTACAGAGTTAAAAAGGTGACTTAGGCTCACTATTAAAAGTAAGTGTTAATGAATTTCACAAAATTTGTGAAATAAAACAATAGATGGCAGTGTTCTTTATATTTTTTCTTGGTGAAAGTATAGTTTTTTCAAGCAATACCTTACCTTGAAGAGTGTAAAAATTTAATGTTTTTAAATGTATATTCAAAATGTGAAACAAAAATTTAAAAAATAAGCATTTTTTCCATGATTAGAAAGTTTATCGTAAGCTAATGTGTATGATCATACTGTTGAAGCACAGAAATAGTCAGTGTGCTAAATACTGGAACCATCTGCATACTGACTTTTCCAGTAGTGTCAAAAGCTATAGAGTATGTGGGAGGAGATACTTAAAAGGCATAAAGTAAGGACAAAGGAATTTTTAAAAAGGAAACCTTATATAATAAGTTAGAAATAGTTATACCACAAGGATGTTCGTATTTACTCTTCTCACAATCTTATCAAATAGAATTGTTGACAATTTATCCATGTTTTTCTATACACTTGGGCATTTTGTCTCCCAAATCTTTTAGTAGACACATTCATTGATTCTGAAACAAACACCATGGCAGAAATGTAAGAAGACTAGATAAGCTATAGTACTAGATCTGTCACATATAAGTATTTTACTTGAATGTGCTTTGTTAATTATTGCTACAGCCGGTGATTTAGCTCAGTGGTAAAAGTACCTGCCTGGCAAGTGCGAGGTCATGAGTTCAGTTAATCTTGTTGTTCCATGTTGAAGACTTTACAGAGGAAATTGGGAGCTGTTAGACTGTTGCAGTTGAGACAAAGATAGCTTGAGCTAGGTAGATGGTAACAGGAGTGAAAAGCAGAGAATTGTAAATATGTTTCACTGATTGGTTGGATGTTGACTGTGAAAGGGACTCTAGGGTTTCTGATAAGAGCAAAAGTGCAAGTGCTGATACCACTGAAGTTATAAACTTGCAAGAGGAGAAAGTTTTAGGAGAAAGGCAGAAATCTGCTTTCTGACATATGGGATTTGATAAACTCGTCTGTTAATTCAAGTCTGAAACTCGTGGGACAAGACTGACAGTCTGACTTTAGACCCTGTCAGGTCCCCCCCCCTCCCCCCGCCCCCGGTACTGGCGATTGAACTCACAACCTTGCACCTGCCAAGCAGGCACTTAAACCACTGAGCTAAACCCCTGGCCCTGTTTTTTTGAGACAGGGTCTCAATGTGCAGTTCAGGATAACCTTGAGCTCACTGTGTAGCCCAAGCTAGTCCAAACTCACAAAGATCCTCCTGCCTCAGCCTCCCCAGTGCTCAGATTAAAGGCATTCACCACCACACCCGGCTAACCTCTTGTTATCTTCTAAGTAGTTGCTTTTATCATCAGATGTAATACAATCAAGCAAATCAAAATAGAATAAAATCACTCAAAACAATGAAAGCAATACAGGGCTTCAAAACAAAGTAATGGGAAATCAATAATGGCAATCATAATCTGTTTTGTTATCTTTAAACTATCCATACCATCCAATATAATACAATTAGACAAATTGAAACAGTGTAAAACTAAATGAAAACTATAAGGGATTTAAATCACAGTAATAGATTAACAGTGGTGACTGCTGTTCGTTTTTAGACATTTCCTCCCATTTCACTTTCACAATATGAATTGTGTATTTTGGAACCCACTAACCTTTTAGTTTTTTATACTAGGGAGGCAACACGATGTTCACCCATGTGACTCTGAATCATTTCAACCATGAGCATGATCTCAGGTTGTATCAATTTACCTGTAAGTGCCTCCACATTATCTTTCTTTATAGCTGAGTAGCTTTCCATTGGATAAAAATGGCATGACTTTCTTGTCCATTCTGCAGCTAATGGGCAAGCTACCCCAACTTCCTTCTGGTTCCCTGTCCCATGTAGCATTGTTCTCTGTCCTTTAGCATTGTTCTGTCTCCTTTAACTTTCAGTCTATGAAAACGCTTTTGAGTTAAATGTGTTTCTTGTATAAAGCCTATTGACGGATCCTGTCTCCTGATCCACTCTGCCTGTGTTTCTTTCTACTGGTGAATTGAGACCATCTGCATTAATAGTTATGGCCAAACATGCACTGCCTCATCTGTGCTATGATATTTTCCTGCTGTTGGCTGCCTAGTTTTCCTCTCTATTCAATTGTCTATCCTGCTTGGTGATACCTGTTGCCAGTGTTCCAGGAGCTGGTCTTTCCTATCTACCTCTAGAATGTCCTTTACTATTTTTTGTAGTGTTGGTTTGGTGGTAATGAATTGCTTCAGTTGTTCTTTGTCATGGAAGTATCTTGTTTCTTCATTAATTTTGAAAAATAGTTTTGCAGGGTACATCAGTCTGGCTTGGAAGTTATTTTTTTCCAGTACTTGAAATACTTCACTCCAAGCTCTTTTTGACTTCATGGTTTGTGTTGAGAAGTCTGTCGTAATTCTGTTTTTTTTTTTTTTTTTTTTTTTTTTTTTTTTTCCAGCACCGGGTTTGAACTCACAACCTCACGTCTGCCAGGGCAGGCGCTTAAGGCACTGAGCCAAACTCCCGGTCCTGGCTTTTTGAGGCAGGGTTGCACTATGTAGCTCAGGCCGGCCTTGCGCTCGCGTTGTAGCCCAAGCCGGCCTCAGACTCACAACGCTCCACCTACCTCAGCCTCCCGAGAGCTGGGATTAAAGGCGTGTGCCACCACGCCTGGCTAGTCTGTCGTAATTCTGATGGGTTTTCCTTGATAGGTGATCTGTTTGTTTTCTCTAACAGCTATTAATATTCTGTTACTTGTTGAATTTCTGGGATCTTGATTATTATATGTCTGGGTGTAGATTTATTTTGGTTATGGCTTGCTGGAGTTCTGTGTGCTTCACTTACCTGAATGTCACCTCCTTTCCCCCTGCTTGAGAAGTTTTATGATATTATTTCTGTAATAGACTTTTAATGTCATTTGTATTGACCCCTGTAACAGCACACCCAGTGGTAACCATCAGATATCCACAATCAGCACTGGCTAGAAGAACCAGTCTAGCCTCAGAAATTACAGACAACTTGAGGAATACCAAAATCCCCGGTACACACTTGTCCAGAACAACCCAGGAAGATGTCAAGACAAAGAAGCAAAAGGCAGTCCCTGGCCTCCAATCCAAGCAGAACAAATCCAAGAGAAGCAAAGGCAGACGAGGTCGGGAGTCCCACAACTGAAGTCTCTGAGGTGATGACAACTTCATGAGGCTATAAAAGAAATTAGAACAGAAATACTAACTCAACTAAAAGAAGAAATGAAAAACATAATAAAAGAATTGCTAGGCATATCTGAAGGAGACAGAGATGAAAAATGGAGCATAGGAAAACGAGGGAAACCTGGAATGAACAATACAAAAAAGATTTAGAATACATGAAACAGATTCAAAGAGATTACCAGGTGTCTTGCTTACTTTTTACTAGTTGCCGAGACAAAATACCTGACGCCCAAAATTAGGGAAGGAAAGGTTTATTCTTACAGTTTCTTGGGAGTTTCAGTCTATACTTAAGTTTGCTCCAAGGCAGCGTGGGGTGGCAGGCTTGCCGTTCATGGTGACAGCATGCAGCAAGGCACGCTGGTGAGAGAGAGAGAGAGAGGGTGAAAGGGGAAGACCCACCTTCCCTTACACTGTATCTTAGCTCCACCCCTGGGTGTGTGCCAATCACAGCACTAGACAATAAACTGAACACAAGCACTACAGTCAGCCCCATCAAAAGTATGAGGACTTGGGGGTACATAGTATCACCCAATACACCAGGAAATCAAAAACTCCAATGAAAGTTGGCAAAACAACCTGAAGGAAACTAAACATAGACTTTCAAACCTTGAAGATAGGTTTGCAGGTGGTGATTGTGAAAGGAAAGCTGTCTTAAAAATAGCAAGAAACCTGGAAGTAACAATACAGCAGCTGCAAGACAACCGAAAGAAACATAACTTAAGAATAAAAGGTGTGAGTGAAAAAGCAGGGGTCAATACAAATCAAATTTAAAGCCTATTTGCAGAAATAATTTCAGAAAACTTTCCAAGCATGAGAACAGGAAGTGACTTTCAGATAAGTGAAGCATAAAGAACTCCAGCTAAACATGACCAAAATATACCTACACCCAGACATGTAATAATCAAGATCCCAGAAATTCAGCACAAAACCAGAATATTAAAAGCTATTAGAGAAGATAGACAGATTACCTACAAAGGAAGGCCAATCAGAATCATGACAGACTTCTTAACACAAACAATCAGGTCCAGCAGAGCTTGGAGTGAAGTATTTCAAGCCCTGAAAGAAAACAACTTCCAACCCAGATTGATGTACCCTGCAAAACTGTCTTTCAAAATCAATGGAGAAGCAAGATGCTTCCAGGACAAAGAACAACTAAAGGAATTTATGACGACCAAGACAACCCTACAAAGAATACTGAAGGTCATACTAGAGAGAGATAAAAAAGTCCACAGCTCCAGAAACAGCGTCAGAGGGATATCACCGAGCGGGGCAGACAATTGAATAATCCATCATTGGGATTTGAGTCCAGTATTGTTTTCAATGAGCTCTTTAGTTTGATCTTATTCTACTTCGACCTGCCTAATTTTATTATATATGATGACATAGACAGCTATTTCGAAGACAACAAAATATATTAGGGTAGCTTTTATTGACATTTGATCACCTTATTTTAAAACCCAGCATTGCTTTCATTGTTCTGTTTTGAGTGATTTTAACCTATTTTGGTTTGTTTGATTGTATTGTAACAGATGATATAGGCAACTGCTTAGAAGATAATATGAGGCATTATAGAAATCAACGTTGTATTACTATGTATTGCTTCCATTCTTTTATCTTTTATTGGTTTTATTCTGTACTATTTTGTTTGATTATATTAGGCCCGATGGTATGGGCAGTTATTTTGAAGATAACAAGAGGTATTACAAGGGGAAAGGAGAAAAGAAGGAAAGGAAAAGGAAAAAGACATAGATTTTTATATGAGGGTATATGTAAGATGGTTAAAATGACTACTACTAAATGCATTAAGTATTGAGAGAGAACAGTTGATACTCATATGATTAGATCAGTTTTACATGTCTGTATCTGTCAATCTGAGCAGCCCCTTTGAAGGTAACATATACAATATTACAACCACTGTCAAATTCCAGTCATCTCATTTTGTAAACCTATTATGTTACAGTATCGGATTTGTTGTTGTTGTTTGTTGGTCCCTTTAGCTTTTTGTTTCTCTTTTCTGTGACCA
>RJWM01016836.1:0-44765 GCA_004363535.1 Dasyprocta punctata | reverse complement strand
AATGAAAAAAATACTCATACCAAAATTTGTTAATGTGTTCTTTGCAGCATTATTAATAAAATTCAAAGGTTGTCAACAACTATTGACCCTTGTACATAATTAATAGGTAAATGAAATATGGTATATCCATACAATGGAATATTTTACAGCTATGAAAAGGAATCAGATACTGTCAAATACTAAACCTGGACAAAATCTGTAAACATTATGCTAAGTGGAAGAGCCAGCACACAAGTAACTACACATTATGTGATTTCATTATATGAAATGTCCAAGACAGGTAAGTCTGTAAACAGAAAATACTTTACTTGATGCTTAGATCTTGAAGAATCAGAGGGGAGGGGTGACAGCAAAAGGGTAAACATGAGGAAAATTGTCCAAAATTGATTGTGATGGTTGAACAATTCTGTGAATGAATAACAAACCTCTAGATGGTGTCCTTTGAATTAGTGAATGGTGTAGTTTATGAATTATATCACAATAAAGTTACAAAATAATGGCTAGTGGAGCATGGTGGCTCATGCCTGTAATGCCAACACTTGGGAGTCTGAGACAGGATCACTGCGAGTTTGAGGTGAGCCTGGGCTATGTTCAAGGCCAGCTTGAATTGCATAAGGAGACCCTGTCTCAGCAAACAAATACACGCACACACACAAACAAGGCTAAATATTGGAAAATGATACAACAGCTGCAAAGCTCTAATTGTATAAGCCTCTCTGTATAACAGCATGGCCTTGCAATTGTTAAAGAGGACTGGGGACTGATTCTAGAATATTGCCACTGTGGTTATTTCTTAGGTGTTTGCTAGAATGTTTCCTACTTCGGTTTTGAAAATAATTTCACCCTTGATCATACTTGTAGAAACTTCTTCCTCTTAGGGGTTTTTATTATTCTGAATTGGCTTTCTCCATTCAGAACAGAAATAAATAATACATCATGTAGCACAAAAGTAGATGCATACAAAGGCATGCTGCATATGGAAGACACATTTGTACTACAATACTGATACAAAATGAGATAGATGTTCCCTTTTTGCTTTTGGTGTCTTTTCCCATAGCTATAATTAATGACCAACACCCAAATGTTTAATACCCTGGGTACAACTAACTCTCGTACAGAAATAGCCAGTTAGAAATGGGAAAAAACACATGGCCAGTTGGTAGTACATCAGAACTGTTCAATTCTGTAGTAATAACAATTTTGGCAGGAAAGCAGTATACACTGTGATACAGAATATGATTGTAGTTTACGTTTATCTAAAGCTAGGAATGCATAAGATGCATAATGAAATGTTCCACCACAAACTGACACATGGTTTGGTGACAGAACAAAAACATTTCATCTATGGATAGTCTCATGACATGTGGGGGAGAATATTCACAAAACCCACAGCTTTCTGTAACACTTGCATCAAGAAAAAAATGCCGGTTTTGCCACCTATGCAATATGAAATCTAATGCATAACAAAGTTCATAATGCATTCTTAAATGTACAGATGAAGAATTTGATTATATCATTGGAAACTGAAGAAATCTTTCTGTCTGTTTTTGGATTAGTTGTCTTCATATCATAGAATCTCATTACTTCCCACTTCTTTCATTATTTTGCATTCCATTATGATGAATTATATTCCAGGCTCTAAAAAGTCACACAAAACATAATGAAAAAGAATGAAACCCTGTTCATTATAAAGTATTATTAGTTATAGTAATTTCTGAATCTGAGAGAACCACGTATCATGCAGCTCAGTGCTGAAAGCAACCTCAGACAGTGGCGGCTTGGGTGCAATAGTGAGAATTACGAACCGAGGAGTCCTGATTCTACTGTTTTGGGGCTCACTTTGAGTAAGCTACCACTCTCAGAGCCTTAATGTTTTCATTTCTAGGGGAGTTATTAGGCTAGACGACCTCTCTGTGGAACATTTCTGGAAGTCTATATTTCTGTGATAGGGAACAAGACAATGTAAAAGATGAATAAAGAGAATAGAACACACATATTTTTGAGCGTATTTTAATTAAACCCCCTTTGTAATTAAGTTTATCTTCTAAGAGTATTAAGCATTATGATTTTATACTAATAAATGTGGAATTGTTGAGGCCATTTCCAATACTGCTTCAAAGAGAATTACATAATGAACACCTAGACTAATGAATAATGCCCGATTCCATATATTACTGACCCATGACCTATGTTAGAGAAAATCATTTTACTTCATTTCTTCAGGGTAGACTAACTTAATTATACTTGAGTCTATAATGTAAATATTCTCTAAACATTATTTTTAAAGATTTTTGGAAATGTTTTTTTCTTTATAGTTTATAAATACTCCTAAATAGACACGAAACTAAATTCCACACAACACTTAATACCTAAGTAATTCACAATTTAATACCTAAGTAATTCACAATCTTTTTGCTATTTACAAAGGTTATTCTCCTTGCCTTTTAAGAACTAATAATTTATTTAGACAATATTTTGGAATATTAAAAAAACATGTATTCTATAATATGTGGTATGTGCATATAAATTATATATACTAGATAGAGTGTGTACATATATGAATTATATTTGAATAGATATTTACATAGTATGGAAAATCAGACATGAGAGTTTGAATATAGAGGTGGCTTAGGTTATCTAATTGATTAGGCTATCAATTTCAGTTTTGTTTCAATAATGGAATAAAAATAGTTTCATCTGTTGATCTAGACCCAAATGATATCTGATAGAATTACTTAGTAGAACAAATATATGTGAGCTCCACACTAGCTTCCAGAAACATACAAGCTAACTAAATAAATATCAAGGCTAACCCAGGATTGGTGAGTACCTAGTGAACTTCCATTTCTTTAGTTTATGTGAGCATCTCTCAGTGAGCAGGTCTATTCTCATCACTACTTATTTTTTCATATAAATGCCAAGATATTCAATGATATTTAAATTTCTGAAAATAGCTTGGGTATGCTATTTTGGGGGAAGTAAAGCTGTATGTTGTATTCAGAAATGGCATCACTGAAGTTTCATTTTTACAAGTTTTTCTCCATGAGCATAAAGGATAACCTCAACCATATGGCTGTCTAGATTTAAAGTCAAATTTTTCCCTGAATTAAACTACTGAATTTAGGGCTTTTGCTTCATAGTACCTCATTCAAATGCATGTGGCAGGCCATCTATGGTGATGCTTTTCCAACTGGAACTAGTTCAGGAGACATGGGTGTCTTGGTTGCTTTTCTTGCTGCTGAGACAAAATACTCAATGCCCAAAGTTAAAGGAGGAAAGATTTATTTCAGCTCACAGTTTACAGAGGTTTCAGTCCATAATTGACTGGGTCCAAGGCAGGGTGGCATGACAGAGGGGCATCACAGAGGAGAAACAGTTCACAGCAGGCAGAAGGCAGCAGGAGCAGCAAGTGACTAGCGCTAACCCTCCTTCTGTCTCCTATATCCTATCCAGGAGACCCACCCTTTGGGCAAGTAGCACTCACATCCAGGATGAGGCAACCTTAACTCTTGCACCACACTGTGAATCAATCCCAGCATGATATTCTCGATCTCAGCATCATTGCATCCTATATCCAGCAACCTCTGAAAAGCCCACCTATGACTGCATGAGGCTTTAGGGAAACAGCTAGACACAATCCATAACAACGGGTGATGTGGGGAGACAGGAAAATGCTGCAGTGTCACCCTTTTTCTAAGACAGAATCAGACCTTCTGCAACATCTGTTGCCTGCATTGCTTTATGCTGATTTTTCACGTTCTGTCCCTGAATGATAGCTATGGCAGTGAGGTATCAAAGAACTAGAAGGGTAACAACAAAATATGAGTGTGCACACCTTAGCAACTAGTGGACCACACTCTTTTTTTTTTTTTTTTTTTTGCAGCACTGGGGATCAAACTTACAACCTCACACCTGCCAGACAGGCACTTAAGCCACTGAGCCAAACTCCCAGCCCTAGTTTTTTGAGGCAGGGTCGCACTATGGAGCTCAGGTAGGACTCGCACTCACACTGTAGCCCAAGTTGGCCTGGGACTCACAACGCTCCTCCAACCTCAGCCTCCTGAGTGCTGGGATTAAAGGCATGTACTACCACGCCTGTCTTTTGGGACCACACTCTTGAACAGTGTTTGTGTCATTTGATAAGTTATACATTCTTTTTTATCATTCTCATCTTTCACATAGGAAATTAGATGAATTTAAAAGTAGTTTCCGGGAGAAAAATTAACATTTGAATAATGTTTTATAGCTTGGAAAATATTTCTACTTGTTCCATGTAGTTCGTACCATTTCTGTTTGTTCTTTATGATATTCTTATTTTACAAATAATTACATTGAGACCTTGCCTAAGGAAATCTTGAAATAAATGTGCTAAGGTTCCTCTTAAATTATTCAACTGCTGTGCACACTAATGTGGTCATCTTAAAAACATTTTATTTGAATGTATTAAGATTTTCTAAAATATTATTTATTTTTATATCACCAGAGAAAAATCTAAGGGGCAAAGAAATCATGTGACTCTCAATAGTAATAAAATTCTATCATTGATTGAAATTTTACTGTGTAGCATTTTAAGTGTTACTAATTCAGCTATTCTTAAGTTTACTAACCCTGTTTTGCATATGAGAGCAACGAGGCTTAGAAATTAAGTACTTAGTCAAAAGTTGCACAACTAGTAAGAGGCAGAATCATGTCTGGAAGTTAGATTTAAAAAAATGACTCCAAAACTTCTCTACAGCACACTACCATTATTTTTTCAATCAAATGAACAAGCATGTAAAAATGCAACTATATCTAGACTCCCAGGTTAGAGTGAGCAGGCACAGTTAATAAGGTGCCTAACACCTTAGATAATTTCTTTTATAACTGGTGTACTCAGTAATGACACTATTCTCTTGAGTAGGTTGTTCTTGTTCTATTTCCCTCAACTAATGCTCAAGGCGATGCCTTAAAGTCTAAATATGATGAAAACATTCAGAAAATATCCATGTTCTTCTAGGCTAAAAGGAAGAAATTTAATTTCTCTCCTTAGGAGACCACATTGCAAGTGCACAAACTAATTAACCATTAGCAGCTGAAGGAGGAGACCAGGGAGTCTTGCACAATTATATCTTCTAGGAAGGCTCAGAGGACCATTTTCTTTCTCATACAGAACAGCAGTATTAGAAGGTAAGAAGATAAAGTCAGAAGAATTGAAAAGCCTAAATCCCTCTGGAATGACTGAGAATAACCATGACATGCATATACCAAGACAAAAAAAGAGACAAAACTGTCCTTTTAATCTTTCTCACATGGGCCTTTGAGATTCAAACAGAAAAACAACTTTCATTTTTGTTGTAACTTAGTACATAAGCTTACGTTTTAATTTGCAGAAGTATTAAATTGTGTGCTAGCTTCATTTTGGTGGGATTAATGTTGAAAATTATATTTCTAAAGTGAATAATTTAACCTTGCCTCTTGTCTCCGTAATGAAGATGTCAGTGAAAGGCACGGGCCATTGCTAGTAGTTTCCATGGTATTCTGAGTTTAGAACTCAGTGATTTTCCAGTTTATTTTTGCTTGTAAAACTCAACTGAGTAACATATTTTAAATAAAGTCTCCTTGTACATATTCATGCATACAAATGTCTGTGGACAGTATAAGAGCTTTACTTGCCTCAGATTAAACAGGACCATTTTTGGTTTAATTGTGCATCATTTCAAGAAGGCTTACAGTAATTCAATGTATTCATGAGGCAACTCTGATGTGGATGATCTAAATTTGTTGGTCAGATTGTATATTTGTGTATTTTTGTCCCATCACCACTGAAGAACTTCATGACCTGCTGTAGTCCTCCCCTGGTACCCATGCTCTATTTTGTCATTTCTGTCATGATGTCCTCTGGCCCCGCCTACACCAAGTACCGTGACCTCCTGCCCTGCCTCGTATCTCATCCTCACCCTACTCTCTCCTATGTGAGCAGTGTTTAGCTCTTCCATTTGTTTTCATATCAAAATGTTTGGGTCAAAGTTCTCTCATCCCAGAAGAGCTCTGTGCTCTTGGAATTAAATTTTTGGTTTTTCAATGAATAGACATTTGTGTCAAAGCCATGCAGAAGGGAATTTCTGATTATTTAATAAAACTCAGAGTAAAACAGTGCTTATGTTTCTGTTCATTGTTTAAGTTTTAGTACCCATTGTAGTCATGGTTGTGAAGCCATAATTAAGTATCTCCTTGATTGAGGAAGTTTACAAAAACACTGAAAAAGTTTATTGATGTGACAGGCAAACTTGATTTTATAATATATATTAAATTTTAATAGTCAAGCCATGTAATAGGAAACAAGTATTACTTTCCTACATGGGGATAATACTGGTCTAGAATATTATTTATGAATTTATTTTTAATGATGATACCACCACCCTTGTTTAAAAAGAAAGTTATGGAATTACATCATATATCCAGAGAAAGCAAACAATCTGATTTACAGAGCATGGTGTGGGAAGGACTTGTTTTTGTCTCTGTCTAATGCCCTACAGTAGGAAGAAACAAAGTCTGTAATCATAACAGCTATAGTAGGCGGTCTCCTATAGCAAAGCTATGTCCACCTGAGAGAACCACTAACATGGTACCTCTGTTCCTCCAGTTTTCTTGCTGTTGGATTATCCACCTGTAGCTAAATGGCTTTTTCTAAGTCAAATAGATAATAAGAGTTTATGTCCTCTTACAAATATAAGGATATGGCCAGAGGAAATTATTCATAAATATTTAGGCTTTTGCCTTTGTGTGTGTGCGTGTATGTGTGTGTGTGTGAGTGACACAAGGGATTGAATGCAAGGCCACTGAACTGAGCTAAATTTTTTTCTTTTTTATTTTGAAACTCATTTTTTTACACTCAATATAATAGAGTCTTGCTAAGTTACTAAGTTGCCTACCTTGGGCTGGAACTTGAGATCCTTCTGCTTTAGCTTCTCAGAGTGTGAGATTGTAGGAATGCAACACCACGCCCAACTTGTTTGTTTGTTTGTTTGAAGTTCTATCCCTCAGATGGTTCAGCCCTTCTCATGGCTTATGCCTGTCTCTTCCTGCTAAATCCCCAATTTATATCTCTGATACCTTCTGCCCTTTGCATCACGCAGACACATGTCTTCTCTATTTTTTGAAATGCACCATCCTGAAACCTTCTGTACCAAGTTGGCTCCTCTTCTGGGCTCACTATTCTTGAGCCACATCCCATGACTCGGGCACAGAACCAAAATGGTGCCCTTCTTTCTTGCGGCAGCATCATCTCCTGCTACTTTATTTTCATTCCCAATGCTTCTTTGTATCATTTTTCTTTTCTATTGTATTAACTCACTTCCACAGCTTTATTTCTGATTAATTTTTAATCTCATCAGTACATATAATTCATATTTTTTTTAAAAAAACTAAATTTGTCAAAAAGCAAAAATTATTTTACTATTATTCAATTCTGATCTCTTAGCTCACAACCTGTAATCACTGTTATAAGTATTGTGGGAGAATTTCAGACTTTTAAAATTACTTTTAACATGAAAACAACAAACAGAAATACTGTGTGTAAGTATATGGATTCAACAAAAGTGGTATTATTTGGTATCATTTTACATGTGTGTCTCTGCAACTCACTTTTTTCACTCAAAATCTTTGGATACTTTCACAGTGATATATACAGAAATAGTTCATTCCATTTAACTGCTGTATATGACAAGAATACATTATACATTTATCTAGGTTTCTTTTTCATATGTATACAAGTTTGATATTTTTAAAATTACAGTAATGCCAGTAATATCCTTGCACAACTATCTGTGTACTTACATGTTTAGATATCCAAGAAGAAAAATGCTAGATTGTATGATACAGGTGTCTTCATTTTTATACTCCCTTTAAAGAGTTATGGTAATTATAAATCATCTGTATCTTGCTGTCTGTTTTTTTCCTATACAGACTTTATTTTTCCTCTCTCTCTCTTTTTTTCTCTCCCCATTATCCCATTGCAATTCCATGCATCTATTTTATTAAGTTTAACACAGACCATATTTTATTTTTCTGTGTGTTCTCTGTTTGACTCTGTTGTAGCATTCTCTCTATAATTAAGGAAATGATTAGCCTTTTGCCTGTCATACCTGTTTCAGATGCTTTTTCCAACAGAAGATTAACCATGCCCCTCTACTCAAGGCTAGTGTTTTAACTTGTCTAGAGTAAAAATCCAGTGGAAGCAAAGGCCAAGCTGGAGATCATTAAAATGAGGCTGGAGGATTGACAGAACAAAGGGCCTTTTTACGCGAGATGAATTCACAGAAAGGGTTCTATCCTCCAAAGCCATGACTGTGCAACATCTCTGACTTTGATAACTATCCCATAGAATTCAGTGAATAGAAAGAGATTGATAGATCATTAAACAGTCCAAAAACCTGTAATTGTAGAAAATTACTAAGTCTGTTGTAGCAGTTGGGTCTTCCATTGCATACTCAATGATATTTTCACACTCTAAATCTACACTAATAGAAAGTGGGTTAATAGAGGCACACAGCACCTCTCTACTATTGGCAGGAGCATCTTCCATAATGCTTGTCTGATGGGGTAATGGATAAGGGGCCAGAGGTTAATTGGTTATAATCTCATTCCACTGTCAGGAGAAGGAGTCCTTGGCAATTGGTTTAGCTTCATGCTTTAAGAACTATAAACATACTGAAAGCTTCTAAATTGACATCTCCAGCATAGTCCTCTACTCTAAATATTAGGCCACTTACCTTTCCACTTGCTATTCCTGATCGTTCCCCTTCAAGCTTGTACCTCCCATAAACTTTCCTATCTCAGAAAATTGCAACATGCTGTTTCAGCTCTGGCCAGAATCTTGTCACTATCATTTTAGTTCCTCTCTTTCCCTCAAGCCTTATAACTCATCCTGTGTGAAATCATATTAGCTCTACCTTCAACATATATTCAGGCCACCTTTCACCAGTCTCCACCACCCCCGCCAATAGCGCTCTAGTAGAAGCATGATCGTATCTCCTTTCGGTCTCTGAAGTAGATTCTCCATGGGAGGATCTGTCTCCAACCCTGTCTGTCTCTACCTGCTCTCACCACAGAAGCTACAGTGAGCCTGATGAAACATGGATCAGATTCAGTCACTCCTCTGCTCCTCATCTTCTGATATCTCTGTAAGAGATAAGGGGCTTACAGTGATCTCCAAGGCCCCTCACTGTTCGCTTACTTCATTGCCTGCTATTCTCCCTCCTGCCCCACTGTGCTTCAGCCATGCAACTTCATTGCTCTCCATTTCACCATATTGAGCAACATTTAACTTACTTCTTCTTGATTTTTATTTTTTAATTATTCTTATTTTTCTGCAAGAATGCAGACTCCAAGAGAAAATGATTTTAGTCTGTTTTGTTCACTATCATAGATCAAGTGCTTACCTTACAACTATTGCACAATTATCTTTGTACTTACATGTTTAGATATCTAAGAAGAAAAATATGAGATTGTATGATGTAGATATCTTCATTTTTATAATCCCTTTAAAGAGTTACAGTAATTATAAATTATCTGCATCTTTTTTTTTTTTTTTTTTTGCGGCACCAGGGATCGAACTCACAACCTTGCACCTGCCAGGACAGGCATTTAAGCCACTGAGCCAAACTCCTAGCCCTAGTTTTTTGAGGCAGGGTTGCACTATGTAGCTCAGGCTGGTCTTGTGTTCATGTTGTAGCCCAAGGTGGCCTCGAACTCACAACGCTCCTCCTACCTCAGCCTCCTGAGTGCTGGGATTAAAGGCGTGCGCCACTACGCCCAGCTAATTATCTGCATCTTGGTGTCTGCTTTCCTATACACACCTTATTTTTCTTGTCTGTCTGTCTGTCTGTTTCTCTCTCTCTCTCTCTCTCTCTCTCTCTCTCTCTCTCTCTCTCTCTCTCTCTGTGTCTCTCTCTCTTTCCCCTGATACTTAGGGAACTCAGTATTTTAAGTGCACAAAATAAAAGAATGAATAAGTGAATGGATGAATTTTGTCAGTCAGGCTATGACATAGGGTACAGACAACATGTGATTTTCTGCTGTTTTATATTCTATTTTTCCAAGTGGGAGTTTTTGTTGCAGTTATTCTGAAAACAAAAAAGATGCTACAGACTGTGGGTGACACTTTATTTTGGCATCATAACTTTAGACGTTAACATTTTTATTTTGCATGCATTTCTTCAAATAATGTCAGAGCCATTAGAGTCATGTGGGTTTTTAAAGTCTTAGTTTGAGGAAATTTGTGAAATTGCATTCAGTTTTGGCCACTAATGAGACATTTTAAAGAGTCTAGAATAGTGGTTCCTAATCTTTATGGTCATGAATTCCTTTGAGAATCTGTTGAAAGCTTTTATGTACACTTCCACATCACTTCAAAATAGGATGAAAGGTGTTTACCAGGCATAAACACAGTACAAACAATTTTTTAAGAAATGATCAAATTAGGCAACAAAGCCTGGGAAGAAATAAAGAATGAAGAAAATGATGCAATTAAAACTGGTGTTAATATATGCGATGTGTTCCTGAAAGCTCTCTAGAGTCATTTTTACTAAACTTCTTATTATTCAGAGCATTATGGTTTTCAACAATAATGAAATAAGAATAATTACAATTCTCTATTTTATGCTGTTAGAAAACAGTATTTTACTGTACCCATAATAAAATCATAAAGTAGGTTATAGAGCATTTTTTCCAAAATAATATATAATTATATACATTACAATTATAAGTATATTACAAGTAGTACTAGCATCAAGACATGAATATGAATTGGTGGAAATAAGTAGAAGAAACCCAATTATATAAAAAAGTCATAAAATTGGGATATTAAATTTGTGGGTAAAGTATAGGTTACTTAATAAATGGTATTAAAATAAGTGGAAACTTTTTTCTAAAAACAAAAATTTTTTGATCACTACATTATCTCTTGTAACAAAATAAATGTTAATGTTAGTCAGGGTTTTTTTTTGTTTTTTGTTTTTTGTTTTTCTTTTCTGAGACAAGGTCTCAATTTGTAGTTAGGCTGGCTCTGAACTCACTATGTAGCTCAGGCTGGCCCTGAACTCACAGTGATCCTCTTGCCTCAGCCTCCTGAGTGCTGAAATTACAGTTGTGCGCCACCATGTCCAGCTCTAGCCAGGTTAATTTTGAATGTAAAAATACAATAATAAAAAATTAAAAGTGATGTTCACACTTACTGAAATGCATGATAGAAAAGGCTCTCTTGTGCATATCTCTGAGAACCAAAAAATCAAAAAAGGAAGACTGATAGCTTCAGCCACTTGAGAGTCAAAACTTCCATAACAAAAACCTAAAAATATAGAAACAGAAATATCTACATGTTTATAAAGTGGTTGTATCAATCAATACATATATAAATAGAAAGACAAATGGATAAATATAAGGAAAAGGACTTTAGACACTAGTAGGAAAAACATGAGTAGCATAATAGAGAAGAAATAAGCAAATGGCATAAAGAAAAAATTCTTTACAGAAGAAATTCAATTATTAATACAGCATATGAAAAATATTCAATTATCTTAATAATCAAATAAAGGGCAAATGAAAATATTGAGATACCATTGAATCTGATGAAGATAGAAAAATAATAACCATTGTTGGGGTGGTTGTGAAAAACTGGTTCTCTCATATATTACTGTGGGTTGTAAATGCAAGTTCAAAATTTCAAGAGGAACAACAGTATATATAACTAGCCCATTGGTTCTGGCAAGTCTCAGTATTTTATAAACATAATTTATCAATTATGCAACCACATTGGAACCTATGACCATGTGTTTTCTTTTTCTTTCTTTCTTTCTCTTTCTTTCATTCATTCGTTCATTCTTTCTTTTTTCTTTTCTTTTTCTTTCTTTCTTTTTTTTTTTTTTGCTTTAAATAATGACAAGATTTAATTTGGTTAGGAAAAAGAGAAAAGAACTACAATGCTATCAGTTTTAACTACAAGTGTTTGAGATCACAGGTGATTTAAAATTATTTATGTTCCCACATGTTTTGACCAGATGCCCTGTTTGGGAACAAGAGTCATATTACTCCAGACATAATAGTAATGGCTATTCTCAGTAACACAGTAACTTTATAGAGCATTGTTAATATATGGCAGCCAAGAAGAGCACAGTATTATTAAAGAAATGTAATGACTTCATCAAGATCAATAAACAAATTCTAATCAATTTTTTGTTCTCAAATATTTAACAGTGCACTCAACACTTACATTTAATGAACCTTTTTGGTGTAACATGGCAGCTCTTGCCCTGAGTCAGCAAGCTGTAGGACTTGAATTCAGTTTATAAAGGATAGTCAAATAATTAGTTAACAGTTCTTCAGTTATACTCACAAGATTGTATAAGACAACATAAATACATTGAAGTACTAGACCGGAGAATTTGCAAATAGAATAATGAATGGTGAACAGCTCAGCACTCAGTAATTACAGAAATTGAGATCCAAAATTTGATATTGTAATTCAAGTAATGTAGTGAAAAAAATACAAATGAGAATGAACTTTATGTTCTCTATTTTCTGAAACAAAGAAAATGTTGCTATGATCAAGTTAAGGGCAACACTCTAAAGAAAAGTTTATTTGTGAAGCATATTGAAAGTTTCCTTTTCCTACTTGGCTACCCTAAACTCAAAATAATCAAGATTTGGTAGATTTAAAAAGTTAGGTCTGAGTCAGGTGTGGTGATGTACATCTTTAATCCCAGCACTCGGCAGGCTGAAGCAGGAGGATCATTGTGAGTTCGAGACCAGCCTGGGTTACAAAGTGAGTTCAAAGCCAGTCTGAACTGCATAGTGAGGCCCTGTCTCAAAAAATAGGGCTGGGGATTTAGCTCAGTGACGTAAAGCATCTGCCTGGCAGGCACGAGGTTGTGAGTTTGAACCCTGGTACCAAAAAAAAAAAAAAAAAGTTAGGTCTGAAGCTAGTATACTTACTATACAACTTCCTCCATCCTATTTTCTGTGACTCTGGTATCTGTTTCATAAAATGAATACAACAGTAATAAACTAACATAAGTTTTTCATTTATTTATTTATTTTTTGTAGCACCAGGGGTCAAACTCACAACCTTGCACCTGCCAGGACAGGCGCTTAAGCCGCTGAGCCAAACTCCCGGCCCTTGTTTTTTGGGGCAGGGTCGCACTATGTAGCTCAGGCCGGCCTTGCGCTCGCGTTGTAGCCCAAGTTGGCCTCGAACTCACAGCACTGCTCCTACCTCAGCCTCCTGAGTGCTGGGATTAAAGGCGTGCGCCACCATGCCCGGCTTAACATAAGTTTTATAAGAACTAAATAACTTAGTATGTGGTGACTAAAAAGGATAAATCATATTTGAAAAGGTGCTAAGACATGTCAGATAATCAATATGCATTTAATAAATAAATAAAATATAATGAATAATATTTCCTATGTATGACAAGGATCCCTGTCATGAAGAAAAATATTTCAAAGAAGAATAATTGCTTTATAAACACACAACTGCTGGAGCCCAAGATATAATATTATAAGGATCAATTAAATGATAACAAGTAATAAGAGAGCAACTGGAGTTTAGAAAGAAGAATAGTAATTAACATTTCTTAGAGAGGAAGGGTGGAAATAAGCACAAGGAGAAGCAATAGATTCAACTTGTTTGAAAGAAGGTAGTAATACAAAATGTTCAACTGAAACTTATAATTGAAGCAAACTAAGATTTGTTACCTAATTTTAGTGTATTATTTCTTTTTCTGACTTCTTTTTCCTCATCTATGAATGCTCAAATATGATATAACTCTGATTTGCTTTTGTCTTTACTTTTAGTTTCTTTTGTATATACAGAAGCTTATGCTTTCCTTTAAAAAGTTAGGAAAATTCAAACATACACGTGAGTAGAAAAATAATAAAATTTACCTGTGAAATCTTTATCACCCTATTATTAATATTTTGATATTGTTGTTCCATGAGACATGTTGATTAGCAAGTGACTTCAAATACCTCACCTTTCATTGTGCCCAACTTTGATAGTACAATTGAGAGCAACTATGAAAATATGACTCCTATTATTATTGTGCAGAATGCCCATAGGAGCCTTTTGGATTTTTTTTAACCACTATTTTTTGGAATAAGGAAGGATTAAAGGATTTTGTTTGAAACAAAAAGTCTCCCGTAAATTGAACAGCTCCTTTAAAGTCAATTTTTAGACCTTGAAGTAAACACAAAATGCACAGAAAAACAGACAAAGGTACATAGCTTCATTAGTGTTTACCAGATGAATATACCTGTGTAACTATGAGCCATTTCCAGGAATGGCATGATACCCAGGTACTTCCCCTGCGCTGTCTCGAATATTTTCCTCCCCCGAACATAACCACTATTTCGTCCTTGTAAGATAGATCAGTGATATCTCCTTTGAGTTCCAGAAAAATGAATTGATACAGTGTGCATTATGTCTGCTGAAGTTACTTAACATTGTGTTCAAAACAAGCATCCAGGTTACTTTTATTCCAACTTGTATATTCTATTCTAAGAATTTATTGCAAAATCTTCCAAGCATTATTCCAAAGTTTGATTACTCTAGTATTATTTGAGTTATTACTTGAGTTGTTCCCAGTATTTTAATATAAATAATGTTGTTACATACTTCATATATATATAATATATATATAATATATATATGTATATATATATATATGTATATATATATATATATATATGTCTTTTGAGGCACATATATTCATTTATATTGACTTAGCAAAACAGTTTTCCAAAGTGGGTACACAAACTTGCATTTTTATCAGTAGTTACCAGTACTCTATATACTCCAAGTCTTTGGAGTCATCATTTTTTTAAATGTTAACCTTTCGGGTGAATGTGTGTTCTATCTCATTCAGATTTAATTTGAAACTCTTCAGTGTCCAGTGTGGTATTGAGGATGGACATCTCTATGCTTACTGAGCTTGGATAGCCTCTTTTGTGAAACATTGCTCAAATTAATTGTTCAAATAATACAGGTGTTTTCTATTGTTTTGTTTATTTGATTTGTAGGACCCACTTATTTATTTTGGACTTGAATTCTCTGGCTGTGATGGTGGAAAACATATACACATATATATTTAGTTTTCGTACTGCTGTTTCCTGACATAACTCCTAAAACCCTGGAATATACAGAGTGAAAAGAGTGACTTTTGCATTGTGAAGATTGCTAGAAGGCCCTAAGTAGCTTCAGGATGGGCCTTGGAGACCAAGGCATGATTATAATGCTGGACTTTCAGCCCAAGCCTCTAACCTCTGGAGATGGGAGAGTTTGAAAGTCTGAGTTGACCATAAATGACTGATGATTTAATCATTCATGCCTGTATCATTGAAGACATTCTGTCATGGATGGGAGCTGACCAGGCATGGAACTCATTACCTGGTATTACTTTTAAATTGTAGGCAGTGTTAATTTTGTGAGTATGAAAATATTTGACAAATAGAAAACTCATAATTTTTGTCAAATTCTTAAAAATATTATTATATTTTCTGGGATAGGGGAAAGGAGAAGAAAGGAAAAGTTATATGTATGTAGGTATACATATATAAATGTATGTATGTATATGTATGCTTGATAGATAACTATACTACTAATCTCTGTTAATTCATCAAAAAGAACAGTTTGTCCTGTGATTTTTTTGTTTGATCATTTTTTATGCCTAGATCTTGTAACCTGAACAACTACTTCTAAGAAAACAATATGCAATATATTAACTAGTGTCAAGTTCCTACTTTTTAAAAAAATTCTGCACCATTTCTATCCTTTTTTCTGTTTAGCTTTTTAAAATAAGAAAATATTATAATATTTTTTAAAAAGTTATGAATTACTGTTTTGAATATTTAAAGTGACTCATTAAAAAGTCCAGAGGTGGATGTTCCTCTCTCATATGAAAGACCCAGGGTCAAACTCTCAGCACTATAAAAAAGTAAAAATAAAAAAAAAATGACTGATTAAGATCTTATAGATTAATTATATATGATCAATATCAAACAGTTTCTCAACTGTGCCAATATCAAGTTTTAAAACATTTAAGTATCTCAGATGATATTCATACTCTCTGGAGAAATCTATACTAGCTTAAGGTATTAATGTCTGAAGATGAATATTAAAACTAAAGCAACAAATATATTTGCAAATGTAAGTGACTTCTTTGTAAGCTACTTTTTAGAAGATATTCCTTCATCCTTCTAACATCCTCAAAAGGGGGCTAGTGCTTGACACTTTTAACAAGAAAAGAAAGAAAGACCTTATAAAGGGAGTGGAGGAGGGAAAGAAAAGGAAAAAAAAATGGAACACAGAGACAGAATTAGTTTCTAAAATATCTTTAGCATCAGAACAAGAACTTCTACTTATGGAAATGACAGATCACAAAATTTTTCCCAGTGTAGACAGCATGCTCCTTTTGCAAATATATCATGAAACTTGGGTAAGATAGAAGGAAGAAAAACAGCACAGACAAAGAAAGTCTGTCCCTTTCATATTCAAGGATAGAAGGAAGGTAGAAAGAAAGGAAGGAGAACAAAGATGGAAACAAAGACGAAAGAGAGGGAGAAAGAAAGGAAAAGAAAAAGAAAGAAAGAAAGAAAGAAAGAAAGAAAGAAAGAAAGAAAGAAAGAAAGAAAGAAAGAAAGAGAAGGAAAGAGAAAAAAGACAGAAAAAGAAGAAATAAGGGTAGTAGAGTCAGATTTGTGAGTCCTAACCTCCTTTCTTTGGGCTAAATCTGCAGATATGTTACAGAAATTTAAGACAGTGCTGAGAGGAGGGATGTCCCTGTGGGCCTCTGAGGGAAGACTGAAACGTGGGGTAGATTCTGACTAACAGGGAGCTGCCCCACCACGTCCAGGAAAGCAGGAGAAAATGGTCAGGCAGAGTCCAGGCTGCAGCCCTGCAGCTGTTTCAGTCCCATGGCAGAAAGACTGACTGCAGAGCCAGCGGGCTGCCTTGGAGGACACAGCAAAAGCACATGAAAGTGAGACTGAACACACCAGATCATCCGTTAGCCTTGATCTGGACCTCTCGACCATGGTCTAAATTCAGCAGCACACTCCTTCAGAAGGCCCAGTGATGGGGCTGGGCGAATCATTATTTGTAGACTCCTGCCAGGTTCAATAGGGTACTCATAAATCCTTCCTCACCAGAGTGCTGGATCACCTAAGCCTCGCCCCATAGCCCAAAGAGTAGCTGAAGAAGGATCAAAATAAGAGAAGGAAAAATAGTGAAGCCAAATAATTTTCAAAATCAACAATTAAATGTAGAGAGACTAAATTACTGGCCCCGAGTTATGTCTGGATTAGCTTTAACACTTCAGTTCTACTACTTAGTGTGTGAAGGGTAGTGAAAGAGATGAGTAGTTTTAGAGAATAAAAATAACATATTTTTTCAGCTTATCTGAATACAATGTGAGTAAATTTATATTGCCACTGCAGTATTAACCACAAAGCCAGTTGCATAGTGCTTATTACTATCACTAAAGCAGAAGCATACCAAGTCTGGAAATCCACGGAAGGCAGACATTCCCTTTCCAAGACCATTGGCAATTTCTTGCTTTAGGGTGAGTTTGGAAAGAAAGAAATCCCCATGTTGGCTAAAAGAGGAGGAATTTAGCCAGATTCCAAGATAATTAAACTGGTCAACCAGCTCCAAGTCATTAACAGCTGGTGTTTTAATCACTAATGAGACAAGTCAGCTTCTATAATCTGGGAGACATACCAAAAAAACATGGGCTTGATTCTTCCTTTCACTGTAAATCAGTTCACTGGAGAAGAACTGTCCTTCTATCTCAGTAGTGTCACCCTGCACACTGCTGATAACCTGTGGCAGAGAAAGACCACTGCTGCTATCACCATGGCCCATATGCACAGAGGACAGAACATGTTGAGTTAGATTATCATTAGCAAATCACAAGCACAATACAGATCTAAGAAACAATTTCTGGGCACTCTAATTTTCAGGGTCCCTGTGAGTCCCAATAGATAATACATAGGAAAGATAGCTACATTCTGGGAATATTTGGAGTAAGGCTCCTCAAATAAATTAAAACTCACTTTATGGCTTTTCAGAAGCCTCTGTGTTCCTGAAATTAATGTTCTGATCTAATGGGCATTATACTAGATGTGTAGTACAGTTCCCTGTCATTATTATGTTATTTATGATTTTCACTGGATATAACTGCATGTATGGCATGGGAGACTTGCCAATACTGGAATCAGAAAGCACCCAGTTCCCAAGAACTATATGATATACTGATGTCCAGATGAATTCGTTTAAGAAATGCTTTAAAGCAACAGTCAGTCCCACATAGATTATTTAGACTGTTTTACTTCTGTAAGTATATTTTCCATTGAATTAAAAAATCTCAGAGGAAGTATAAGGAAGTAACTGTTAAACTATTTCGTAAATTAATAATAGACCAGTCCGTTGGAAAAGTAGGAATCTAATGATTATTAGAAATTTATTTTAACATTTTAAAGACACAATATCCTTTAATATTTTGTGTGTACCTCTATTGCAACACATAGTATAATATAGTGAAGTTAGTTACTTATGTCAAGGTTTCCATAAATAATTGTGAGTGTATTTTGGACAGGAATATATTTTCAAATCTTATCATAATGCTGGCTCTCAATCAAAGCTTTAAATGATAACAAATGATCTCTTACTCTGTAGAAAAAGAAAACCTTTGAAATCAGTTAAATTAGAATTCCAAGTGAATTTAAGGGTTTATTAATAAGAAATGTTTTGAAATAAATACAGTGCATTATTTCTTATATTAATCTATAATGGAATAGATGAAAGAGAAGAGTACTGTTTACAATAAAAGGCCATTCTGACTCCCCATTAAATCATTTAATCAGATACATAATAGTGGAAACTGTAGTAAACATATATCAGTGCCTTTAGATACCTCAGTTTTAGTCCTTCAAAGCTTCCTCCCTCCCACAATGTTCCACCATTCTAAGAGTAAAAGGCTCCTAGAAAGGTTCCTTACTGCCTTCACCTAGGAGCATTACTTTATCCTTAGATTACAATGATTTGATGAGCAAACTCTAATCTATTGTCACCTACCCCAATGGTGTAATAACAATGAAGAGTGGAGTTTGCTTTTTGTTCCCAAGACTAAGAAAAGGAAAGAATAATTATGCAGTTAAATACCCAGTTAGACAAGAAAGGTCAAGGGAAAGAGACAAAATTACACACTAATGGAATACTTTTGTTTCAATGATCAATTTTATTTTAGAAGAACTATAGCAGAGTAAGTTTCAACAAGTTTTTATTTTTGTTTCAATTGTATCATCTGAAAAGAGCATAAATTTTAGTACCCTACTTAAGTATACACAATTTTAAAATTACCTTTGCTTAAACCCCTTTGCAGGTTCCTAAAGAAAACCTGGTTGTAGAAGATACAATACAATAATGAGGAACTTCATCAAAATATCTTGCTTCTTATCCAACATTGTATCTCCAATATTGTGAAGATGGTGAAAGAATGATTTGAATTTGCGAAGCACTGATCTAATTTGTCACTTTAGAATAGCTTAAATTCAGTCAAAATATTAAATTCCATCACTTACAAATCACTTAGTATTGTCACCTTTGTAAAGCCTATAAATTTGAGACAAAATAAAACAAAACCAGTCCCGACCTTCCATCTTGGACTTGGTTTCCAACGCCTATTTTGTAAAGGTACTAGAAAGTCAGAAATATTAAGAAAATCAAATTCCTGCCCTCCACAAGTTGGAGAACTAAATAAATAAACACAAAATCAGTTATGATAAAATAAGATACGTATTGTGATAAGATGAGCCCAAAATATCTTCGTATCAGGAAGGCCTGGCTTCCAATTCAATTACCTGTGCATCTCAGCAGTGCTTATGGTCAGTTATAGCAATCTGTGTAAACCCTTTCCTATCCCTGAAAACTTTGACCCAATGCATATCAAAACACATTGAATATTGGTCATCAGAAGATATTTTGAAAAAATACCTCTGTTCGAATGGCTCAGGCTAGAGAATTGCAGGGATTTAATTATTCTAGATTTGTAGGCAAGTAATCAGAATTCAAGAAAAAATCACAACAGAATAAAACCCCAAACATTTCCCAACTGATTCTAATGTATGATTAAAGTTAAGAACCACTTCCTTCTCTAGCTTTTTCTTTTTTTGTGTGTGGGGGGTTACTATGCAAAATATGAAAAGAAAACCTTAATAGCCGAGGGAAGTAGTTGCTTTTTACAAAAATTTCATGTAAAGGGAGGAAAAGACTGAAAAAGGGTAAAGAAATCAAAATTGGGGTCATGGGCTAAATAAATTCAGCATAGAAAATGTAATATGAGCAGAGAAAGGCAAAATGAAGCTGGAAACTAAATTCAGTCTCTGAAGACTTATTGGTAGGCAAAGAAAGTCAATGAGCGATGTAAAAAATGATTTAAGCTCTGGCGCTGCCGTTCTATCTGGGGGCAAGTTCTGTCAAAGACTATTTAGTGCTTTGCCCTACACACCACGCACTCATCACCATCTGTCCCCTCTGTATCGCCCTTTCTGCTAAAAGGAAATGCTTCTCACTATATTGTTAGGTTTCCTATTATACACACTCTGTTCTGTGGTTTGAATAACAGAATTTGGCAGGAAGAATATTTGCCCTTCAAATGCCCTTCAGCCACACTACTTCTTAACTTCCAGAACTTTACCCATTTTAACATTGCCAGATTTCCCTGAAACACATGTAGATGAGAAAAAAGAATGATGTTAAAACTCAGGAGCACAGCTTCATTCCCCCTCAGGCTATTTTTGCTCCTTGAAACTCTATCAGGACACCAGTTAGAATTTAAAAGAACCCTTATCATAACTCCGATTTTAGTTACTCTGTTATCTCAAGAAAGTACATTCATTACAGAAGCTAAATATACCTGTGCTTGATTTTCAAAGATGAGGTTTTTCTTTCATAGACAATCTTAAGAAAATTTAGTTTGAATACATTGATGCAACGAGGGAAAACGTTGGCTTAGTGCTTTTATGTGTCATGGTTCCAGGGGCATTTTATTATTTTATTTATTTATTTATTTGTTTGTTTATTTATTTTTGTCTTTTTGAGACAGGGTCTTGCTATGCAGTTCAGGCTGGTCTTGGGCTCACTTTGTAGGCCAGGTTGGTCTTGAACTTGCAACCATTCTCCTGCCTCAGCCTCCTGAGTGCTGGGATTACAGGAGTGTGACATCACGCGCATTTTAAAGCTCTGTTCTTAGAGATGTGATGCTAATGGATACAGTGTGGGGCTGGGGGAGGCGTAGTCTTCAATTGTTGCCATCAGTGCATTTTGCTTCATTGTTGGAGAGTCTTGGAATGTTTCAAAATCAAATTTTCACAAGTGCAATTGAGAAATGCTTCCTCTTACTCTCCTGAAATGATTTGGGTGTGTTCTACTTACTGGGGAGTTATACCAGGTGACATCTCAGTGAACTTCTCCAGGAATCTGCTGTGCTTTGCAAGCCTGCAAGTGATTGCTCACAGGTCCATATAATGCTGAGCTCTCAGAAAGCAAAAAGAAATATTCACTAACACTGCTTAAGGTTTATGATAGATAATAATCTTTAAATAGAATTATCTGGTGTAGGGAAAAATTCATTGCTCCAATTATGTTAGATTTTAATGTAATCATTTTCAAAGGACAACTTGACAAGTTAAGTGTCTAATAGGGTTATAGGGGCAGATTTTGTGTGTGTTCACTAGGAAACATTTTGCTTGACTTTTCTCAACATTTTTTCAGTAAATTACCATGGGGGAAGTTAAGTTAATTTTACTAATTAAGAATGTTCTTGAGTGAAGTAACCTTAACATTTCTTTCAAAACACTGCATGACCCTTAGGAAATTCATTTTAATGTTTGTAATCCCTGAAGCCACATTCCATAAAAAGTGTTTTGCTATAGACAAATTAGAAATATGGTTGAAATTGAAGGAGGGATTGTGAGTCAGGAAAAGAAACATGTTCACTATGGAAGGCAGCACACTGCATGGATTGAATCATCAATTGATGCATCTTGGTTGATTAACTGAAAGCAATCAAGACCTCTGCTCCAGCATCTTGTTCTTTCATTTTATCCAGATGTACATTATCAAAATAAAAATAAGTATTTGTGTGTGTGCATATATATATATATATATGTATATATATATGTCTCTACTAACCTAGTACTGTCTTTACACTCTGTACATTTGTATCTTGAGGCACAGGGAGGAACTTTTTCAAAGTGGTTTTTAGCGTTAGAGTCTAATCACTTGTTTTCAGTTTAATTGTCTTCCCACCATACTAGTCCTTCCATGTGTGAGGCATTTCATACCTCAAAGTGCTGCACTGAATCAGGAGCAGAAGGTGATAGAAGTGCCATACATCACATGAAGACAGAATGGGAGATTTCATAATTGCCCCTTGAGATTATCAAGATTTCATAGTCAGTCATACTAAGAAGGCATCTATTTTACAAGCTGCTTATATGACCAGGTGGTTGTCTGTTTAACAATCAAGAGTACTCAGTGTAAGGAGAAAGGAAGGAGAAAAGAGAGCGTGGACAATGACATGATGAAAGTCCTGGACTGTGTTCAGCTTGCTACTCCCAGAGATCTGGAATAACGGTAGGTGAAAGAATGGAGAAGCAGGCCCTTTCTGTCTCTAGCATTTTCTCCTTACAAGCTTTGTGATTTAGAGTGTAAGAGGGGGAGGGGGGTCAAGGCAGTGACACTGTGGTGATAGTAGCATTAATTTCCTTCCACTCTCACTCTTTAGCAGAATGGCAATAGGTAAAGTTGGAGGAAATGGCATTGATGTAGACGGAGTATCACACCTTTGGAGAGGAAGAAGGAAAATAAAGCTGGGACAGTGTTATGGTGAGGATATAGAATGTCCTCCAAAACCTCTAGAATGTCCTCCAAAGTTGGTTTTTGGAGGTGATTAGACTATTGGGGTGTTACAGCTGACTCACTGTTAGGAGATGGGCCCTGGTTGGAGGTGGGTCATGGGACTGTGACCTGCAAGGGTAAGTTCTTGACCCTGGCCCTGCCGTTACTCTTCCTGCTTCCTGGCCACCATGGTGTGAGCAGCTCTCCTCTGTCCATGATCTTCCACCAGGTTATTTCTGTTTTGGAGTCAGCTGACCATGCAAGTACCGAAAATTCTGAAACTGTAAGCCAGAAATAAATCCCTCTTCCTTTAAGTTGTGGTGTCAGGTACTTTTTCCAAGCTATGAAGAAAGTGATTAAGACAGACAGTCAATTGATAATGACGTTTCTTTCTTAATAAGAGAAGCCTTGTCTTCATTCACTCATTCCACAGGTATTTAGTGGTTGTCTGTCTTAGGCAGTCACGGTGACTGAATTTGAAGCCTTTTGGTAGAGGCTGTGCCCTAAATTTTAGCAAATGTTACCCAGAGAACTTGATGGAAAAGAAGGTTACTATTCTATTAAACCTGCTAAACCTGTCTTCCCTGGAATATTCTCCTTAGTTTATGCCTTTCTGTGTAATTGAGATCAGCAATTATCTAGTTAAGTCAATCAGAGTAGTCTAATTAAAGTTTCAAATCATACTGTTTTAATTGTAGAGACATATTTCTCCATATACAATATTTATGTGATCAAGAAATTGTTTATGGGTAAATTTTGACATTTTAATTTTTAAAGTAATGGAAAAGTATGTTTATTACAGGGAATCACAATAATTCATTTTTAGAAAGCAAAGAATTTTACTGAATGTCTATAAAACCCTTAATTTAGTATTTAAATAAAGAGGCTTATGGAGTGCTTGTAATCCTATCTGGAATAAAAGCTAGATTCTTGGGCCTCATCAAAATTTATTAAATTGAAAGTTTGAAAACTGTAGTTCTGACAGTGTATTTTATGTTGCATGTATGAGTTTTGATTTATGGAGTTTATTAAAGATCATTTAGAGATAGTTATATATAGTTGGAGGAGCTATTAAAAAACAAAGAGTGTAAAGAGGTAGCATTTATATGCATATTACAAAACAAAACTGTGAACATTTTTTGCAAAACATTTGAAGAAACCTTGAAAGTCAGTTTATATTCTTTCATTGTTGCTGCTTTGGTTTCTTTTTTTCAGAATGATAATGATTTTTTTTTTAGTGTTCTTTGTTCTTTGTTCCTGTATGTAGAGGTGTATGTTCTCCAGGTTGATATTTGAGTAAGCCTATAGATTGCATATTTAAAACTTTAATTAAGAGGTGATTTGGAGATAAATATTATCTATGCAAAATTTTAATTGGAAGTGGTTTGGAGGCAAACATTGTTAGTTTTATAAAGACATATTTTAGAAAATCATTTCACAATATCTCTCATACACGAGATAGACATGTAGGAGCAGAATGACAATTTGGGCAAGCAGATGTAAAGCAGTTTGAACCACTGTACAAAAAGTGTGAGCTTCCTGGATCAGTTTCACCTGGCAAGGAGACCGCCATTGGTGTGCCAAGGATCTTTTTACTCAGCCATGTTTGGATGATTATTATGGATGACTTGTATGAAGACATAGAAGACATTCTTGTCATAGCTTTAGGCCTCACAAAGCTAAACATTGTAAAATGGCATTAGGCGCCTACAACAAATTCACAGGCAAGGGTGAAGGGCTGAAGTCAGTGGGGAAGTACCTAGCTGGAGAAAAGTTCACATCCAAGACTGAGCCAACATTGTGAAGTTAGTTCTTGAAAATACACTATCTCATATAAAAAGAAATAAAATCATTAATGTTTTATTTTAGCCAATACTATGTTCGTGTACTCTTGTATATGTTTGTGTGTATTATATATTTAATCCTTTAAATAGGGCAGTGAGATACAGTATCTTTCTATTTTACAGATAAGAAAACCAAGGCACAGATAAGTAAAGCTATTTTCTGTAAGGTATAAAACCAGCAAGAAGAAATGAGGTGTGGACAGAGTACAGACTATTTCAGTCTAGAGGCACTCTACCATAAATTCTGTATTTAAGATACATCTAAAAATATTTAAGCACAAATTGTTAGGAAAAGCAAGGCTTAATCGACCTTAGGAATGTGAGGCACCTGTGTTGGGAGAATGCTTAATGGTATCTCACACAATATTTGTGGAAGAAATTTATTAGAGTAAGAGAAGTAATATGTCTTTGTTTCTAAATGGTATCATGCTTTAAATTTATTCATACTGTAATTTTATGCTCTCCACTGTTACAGTGACACTCAACAAAATCTTACTTCATTAATGAAAAAAACAATGACACACAATAAAACATGGCATAACTTGAGCTCATGTAAAATTATAATATTTGAATAATTCAACAAACCAGTTGATGAGGACAGCAATCTAGATAAAGAAGAATAGCAGCCTGTGATTTAGTGGATTCATTTTTTTCCCCAACTGTAAATGTATAATTATTACAACATCAGTGGATCAAGTGGGTGATCTCCATGTTTTCCAAACACCAGAGTTTTTTTCATTATTCATTTAATTTGATCAAAAAGTTCTGAATATTTTTCTTTTTTAGTTGAATGCTATTGGCACAATTATGCTATGTAAAAGGGAATTGGACTTTGATTTAGTAGGTGTCAACTGCACTATGAATATTTAGGCTTAACAATATTATCAGATTTTAGTTATGAATTCTGGGGTTTTGATTAATGGATTTTCTGGTACTTCTTGAAGTTATTATTTGAATATGAAATGTCCTTGTAGATTGTTTCTATGTGTATTACTGAGTAAGTGCGAAGTTTGTATTTTATGGCATCAAATTTGAAATGTATATGCTTTCTTATCTCCTAAGGATTGATGGAAAGTTGAATTCTATAAACAAAATAGCCTTGGAAAACAAATTCAAAAAGATTCTGGAAGCAGACTAATGTTCAAATTTCAATCTTCTGAAGTAGGAAGTTGTATTGCATTCCATTTTGTTCTTTTATATACTCCTGCCTTATAAATTCATATGGCAAATTGCTTATGCAAAAGAAAAAGAAAACTGGAGCACAGAATTCAGATTATACACTGGGTGCACAGAAGTGTTATGTCTTGCATTGTACCCTTGTCTGGTTGTCATCTTTTTCCCCTAATCAGCGAATAGTCATATTCTGTAGACTTCTAGATAATTGCAACATGTTATTTTTGCATCATATTCCCTGGTGCAATCAATTTAAGAACCTATATATTAGATGAAAAATTAAGTGCAATAGTCTATTTTTAAACATAAAGATAATATTAATTATAATTCTCCAGATAAACATATGTAATTATAGTAATAACAATTCAACAATAACTCACTGGTACTTACTATTATAAACTCATAAACTATTATTCAATACCCTATAAAATCCAAAATCTAATTGAAAGTGCTAGTTTAGCATAATTCCCAGAAGCCATTATTCTTTAATATTCAAGAATGAATGAGGTTTTTGTTGAGCTATTAATTGATACTGACAAGCAATAACCACTGGAATGAAACTGCAATTATGAATGGCAATTAATCCCATTTTCTGTCATCTCTGGTATTAGGCAAAATTCAAAAATCTTCTGAACAGTTTTTAAAAGTTTATACATTTTTACATTTTCATTCACTTAATGAAAACCACAAATTGTTTTCTGAGATAATCCTGTTGTAATCAAGTAATAAAATATATTTTTGAATATTACATTTTCTTAGCTAAAAGGGATTTTACTTTTTTCTGAAATTATTTTCAGTAAAGTTCATCTCTTTGCAAACTAGGGAAAGCTCTGTATCCCATCTCGCATCTGCTTTACCTTAGTGCCCATGCTTCTGATACATAGATCATCTTCTGCGATAGCAGAAATGGCACATGCAGAAGAAATTTTTAGGAACAGGAACTTGAGTAAGCATCCTTAACAACTTGGTGTAATTTGATGGGGAACTGTTAGAAGCTCCAACTGATCAATGTCTCTTTGAATCAGGATAAGGACACAGCAAGATTTAATTTGCTATCTTATTATTTCTAATTAATAGGGCAAGTACCAATGGTCTTAAGTTAGTAGCCTTATGACATCCATATACCAGCATCCTTTACCAAACACTGGGTACCTGCAAAAATCACTAGAGGGCCCTTTTGGCATCAATAGGCTCTGACCTTAGTACTAAAATATATGAATTCATTTGTTGTAAACTGAGCCCAGCTACCTACCAGATGATAACACTGAGGGCAGTATCAGTAACAAAAGATCAAATCCTGGACAAACAAATATTCTGTGCAAAGTGAAGGTAGTGACCTCAATAGGCAGCAGACACAGGCTTTACTTAAACAGTCATGAATTCCAATCTTTGTTTCATTGGAGAGATACTGCCGAAAAGACTGTCTTTTTTTATTTTACATGCTTATTGTTGGTAGCAAGCTTATTGCACTTGAATAGGTAATCTTCGACAGACTAAGAAGTACAGAATCTGTTTGCTCTTTGTCCCAAAACTGAAACATGTTTTCTGGATGAGTTTTCCTCTAAAGTTGAAAATGTCATTAACTTCAAAAAAGGGAGACCTTTTATCTGATAATTAAGAACTGGAATACTTATAGTAGAGGACATATTTAGAAATATTTCTGAACATATAGCATTCATATATTTTTCATGGAATGTTATTAAAGAGAAGGGACTTCCTAGCAAGCAGATATTTAGAGGAGGCAAAAACATTCTACTAATTGACTGTTTATTAATAATGTAAATAGAGGACCTTCATTTTAATTATTCTGATTTTCTCTTCTGTTTTTACTAATTGCATCTATGCTTATCATTGTCTTTAAAAACATAAATAAGCAATGGTCAACACATATAGTCCATACTGTTTTAAAACTCTATCAAAATAAAAGATTTTTTTTCCTTGTAACTTTTGGTTTTCATACAGTGAAATTATGGTATATCTTGTCTCTTTGAAAAGTTGTGTGTTTCTTTTGTTTTTCTTCTCTTTTGCCATAGCTATTATTTCATATAATTGCAAGTATAAAATCACCCAGTTCAGCAGATTGATTATTTTTATTTCTTTGGAGTTGCAGGTTTTGGCCACCTCATGCTGGCATGTATATCGATCAGATTCTGTCACCTTAACAAATACCTGAAATGAACAACTTTAAGGAGAAAAGGTTTATTTTGTCTCATAGTTTCGGAAGTTTCATTCCATGACTAGCTGAATTCAAGGCAAAAAAAAAAGATCATGTTGGAAAGTCCTGGCAGAGGAAAGCCGTTAAACTCATGGTGGCCAAAGCAGATAGCACAGGAAAAGAATCAGAGAGGAACAGCCTAGGGACCAGACACGGTCTCCAATGTCGTACCTCCAGGACCTATCCAGACACACCCAGAGGCATTCTTTACTCATATCCTATGTTTCTCTTAAGATAATCCAATAGACAAATCAATATAACTATTGCAGTATGTGCACTATGAAGAAAACTTGCTCAAACTTGAGCCACAGGAGTAGCACTGTAATTAATATGGTTGATTAGAATTGCTGGTTACTCTGGACCCTTGGAAAGTACAAGTTAAAAACTCTTATTCCATAGCTTGAAAATTTGGTTCATAACTTGAACTGTGATTCCAAGTATCTGGTTAGAGCCACATGTTTTTGTAGGAAACTTTGCAGCATGCCTCTGTCTCAGAGGCTCTGGGAAAGATCCAAGAGAGAGCTCTCTTCTTTGTTAATTAAATGCCAATACTGTTTTTGTCTGCATTTTGACCTTCTATTGGAAATGCAGAACATCCAAAGTGTACAGTCTTCTGTTTGCTGTCTCCAGTCTTACCAAATATCTGCCTGCTATAAGCAGTACTTAATAAACAGTCTTAAGGGAAATGCTCTCCATAGATAGCCTGTGTTCCAGTGCTGTGTCAAGTTAATGTGATTGGACACATGCACCTCTGAACCAGAGCAGATGTTCCCCAACTCCCATGGAATCACCTATGAAGTCTTCTGGCAATGTGATAGCAGAGACATTCATTGAAGATAGATTCTGACACTATTTCAGAAGCTTCCTGTGTTTCCTGTTGAAGTTCCTGTTATGTTGTTCAGTGTTTTTGTAAAAGCACCCATTATCTCCATAGTGGGTTTCTTTCTGAAGGTGCTGCTTGGGAGAAATGAATCTCTTGAAGATAGAAGATTTCCTTTCTCCAGAGTGAGAATTATGGATTAACATTTTCCAAAATAGTTTCAAAAGAAAATTATTGTGACAAAAATTATGTGAACAGTGAAAAAGCCTAGGCCTGTGAAACTAAATTTGCTTAACATTTAAATCAAGATTCAAAAGTTTAACAGACTTCTCTACCTGTAGGATGTCCTCAAAATGTTGATTTGCTAATACAGACTGACAATCTTCAAGGACATTTAGCAGTCATATTTCTGAAAATCACTATATGATAGGATACAGCCCTTTGTTCTCCAAATGATGATTAAAATTTTTCTAAAGGGATAAAAGAAACATACAGAACTTGGTTTTCAACATTGGTATGTTTTTAAAAATTCTTTTTCTGATTTAATGACTAAGAAGCACAAGTTTAATACAGTGATGAGAATATTTGAAACAACATTTTAATTAATATATCTTCCATTACATTAAAATTGTAACATTTCAAAATTATTCACTATAGTATTTGGAAACAAATAATGTATAAATACACAAAACTTACATTTATGGCATTATTAAAAACATATCTTGGAAAGATTATTTATCTAAGAATGTGAACAATCTTATGCCCATAAATTTCATAACTTAGATGTGATGGACCTGTTCTTTGAAAGATACAACCTGCCAAAACTCACCCAAAAGGAAACAAACAAATATTTATTAAGTAAATTATGCTAATAATTAATAACCTTCCAAAATAGAAGGAACCATATCTAAATGGGTTGATTCACTGATGAATTCCAACAAACATTTCAAGGTGAAATCATGACAATTCTCTACAATCTCTTTAACCACACTGAAGCAGGGGAATAGTTAGTAGTTCATCCTTTGAGGTCAGCATTATTTTAATAGCAAAATCAGATAACATTACAAGGAAATAAATCCACAGATCAATATCTCACAGTAAAATAAGTGCAAAATTCAGTGACATATTAGGAAATCAAATTCATTAGTGTATTAAAAGACTACTAAACAATCAGGAGGGATTTATTCCAAGTATACAAAGTTGTTCCAAGATCCCCAAATCAATTAATGCAATCTATCACATCAAGGCTAAAAAAGAAAAATCATATGATGATATTAACAGATGCAGAAAAAGCATTAGACAAAATCCAACACCTATTCATAACAAAGCCTCTCAGTAAACTGGAACTTTCTCAACGTAAGAAGAACATCTACAAAAAAAAAAAAAAAAAAAAAAAAAAAAAAAAAAAAAAAAAAAAAAAAAAAAAAAAAAAAAAAAAAAAAAAAAAAAAAAAAAAAAAAAAAAAAAAAAAAAAAAAAAAAAAAAAAAAAAAAAAAAAAAAAAAAAAAAAAAAAAAAAGAAAAAAGAAAAACAAAAAAAGAAAGAAAGACAGAAAAGAACCCTACTCAAAGATTTCTACAAGTATGTACCCTTTTACCACTCATTTTCAAGTTCATCAGGAGTCCTAGCTGGTGTAAAGGGTAGGAAGGAAGATACAATATTGTCTTTGTTGGTAGATGACTTGATTATCTATGTAGAAAATTCAAAAGAATTGATAAAAAATTTCTGAAGCTAATAGATAATTATAATAGTGTTACAGGGTACAATATTAGGTCAATTCTTTTACTATATATGAGAAACAAATAAGTGGAATTTAAAATTAAAACACAATGCCATTCATACTATCACTCTTTCCATGAATACTTAGATATAGACCTAACAAAATATGTACAAAACCTGCATTAAAAAATCTATAAAACTTCATGAAATAGATCAAGATTAATGAGATAAATGAATACACATTTCATATTAATGAATAGTAAGACTCAATACTATCACAATGGCAGTTTCACCCCAACTGCTCAGTAGATTCAACACAATCTCAATCAAAATCTCAAGGTATTTTATAGATACAATAGACAAATTCATTGCAAAGTTTAAATAGAGAGACAAATGACTCACAATAGCCAACAAAATATTGAAGAACAAAATTAGAGGACCAATATTACTTAACTTCAAGATTTACTATAAAGCTACAGTAATCAAAATAGTATGGCATTGCCAAAAAAACTGACAGGTAGATCAATGGAACTGAATACAGAGTGTAGAAACAGTGCCAGAGAACTTTAAACTGATCCTTGACAATTGAGCCCAGATAGTGCAATAGAATAAAGATAGCTTGCTAGACCAAAGTTACTAGAATAACTGGACATCCACATTCCAAAAATGAAACAGACACCGACTTTACACATTTCACTAAAATCAACTCAAGATGGACTAAAGGCCTAAATATAAAACTCAAAATACAAAGGTCCTTGAAACTAACATAGAAGAAAATCTAGAAGATTTTAGATAGAGCAACAACATCTTAGATACAATTCCAAGAGAAAATCCACAAAAGAAATAATTGCTAAGCTAGAGTTTATGAAAATTAAAAAAGTCAAAGTGAAGGTCCAAAGTCAAGATAATGACAAGAAAATTCACAGAACCAGAGAAAAAATTTTCTCTTTGGTATTTGCCAGCAATCTTGGTTGTTGACAATTATTTGAGGAGTTGAAAATTTATATCCACACAAAAACATGCACATGGATGCTTATAACAGAATTTTCACAACACAGAAGCAAACAAGATGTTTCTCAGTAGGTGAGTATATAAATAAACTGTGGTACATTATTTACTGCTAAAAGAACTCCAAGCCATGAGATAAGTGTATTAGAAGGATGGCAGAGTGTATTGAAGAGGATAAAGACAATCTGTCTTTTATCATAATAAACGTTTTTACTTAAACACTCACTGTAGCATTTGATCCTAACAAACAAGATTCCAACAGTATGAGTGCTTAGAAAAAGAAAAACTATGGAGACATTAGATCAGTAGTTGCGTGAGAATCGACTAGGAGGAGCACAGCAGATTTTCGGGGCAGTGAAACTATTTTGTATGATACTATAATGGTGGACACATGTCTCTATACATTTGTCCAAATCAACAGAATGCAAAACCCCAAGGATGAAGACTAATTGAAAGAAATACCGACTTCGTGTAATTATGATGTGTCAATGTAGGTTCATCAATTGTAAAAAATGTACCACTTTGCTGGGAGATATTGATAGTTATAGAAGACAATTCATAAGTAAGGACAGAGGACATATAAAAAATAAGTGTATCTTTTTTTTTTTGTTTTTGTTTTTGTGGCACCGGGGATCGAGCTCACAACCTCGCGCCTGCCTGACAGGCGCGTAAGCCGCTGAACCAAACTCCCGGTCCTGGTTTTTTGAGGCAGGGTCGCACTGTGTAGCTCAGACCGGCCTTGCGCTCACGTTGTAGCCCAAGCCGGCCTCGAAGTCACAACGCTCCGCCTACCTCAGCCTCCCAAGTGCTGGGATTAAAGGCGTGCGCCACCACGCCCGGCTAAAATAATTGTATCTTACCCTCAATTTTGCTGCAAACCTCAAACTATTCAGAAAATAGGGATTCATTAATTCAAGAAGAAAACAAAAGACACTGTAATAAACCATTAGCCAAAACATGCATAGTAACAGTAGATAATCTTTTAAAAGTCAATCTATTAATCACTGTGATTATCATATCATTTTATTTAAAATTTAAAACTTTAAGAATGATACCTTTGTTCAAATGGTGTACAAAGCTTAATACACCCTTGAGAAGGCCTTGGGGTGTGAAAAATAAATATAAATTTGATGCATAATAAAAGACAATTCCTATATTTAAATCAAAGGATTATATTCATTTGAGCATTATTTGAAAAATAATCAAGTGTTATTATGCACAGTCTTACAGATTGCTTCTATTTTTTAAAATTTAAAAATACAGTTTCCTAATCACCAAAGTCACTGTACTAATATCACTTTTATACAGCCATGCTCTCTTCAACTTCAAGAAACAGAACAACAACAAAAGGTAAGATACATTCAGATCTTTTTCAGAGAGAAGATCATTACTCTACTTTAAGATTCAGTTTCTTCCGAGTTGCTTTCTCAAACTTGTGAACATGTGAGTCACTGAAGAGCTTGTTAAAAATGCAGATGCTCTGGCCTGTTTCCCAGACATCCTGATTTGGTAGGACTGCATGAAATACTACAGTATCCACCTTTAAGAAGTACCCAGGTAATTCAGATGGTGGTTGATTTAATATTCAAAAATTGCCATTGAAGAGCAAGTTAAAAGTACTTCAGAAGGATACAGCCACTGGCCCTGCCTGGGATAGGGTAAAGGATCTCTCATTACCCAGAGAAATGTCTACCCTTCTTTACTTTATAAGCTTTTGCTCCCATTCTACCCATGTACATTCATGCATGCTTTGTTAAGTCAAGAACTGTAGCTTTAAGTTTCAGCATTCATATTAACAAGTTACATGACCCAATTAGCAAACTCTAGAAATTCATTGGAACTCTGGTTATTCAAATAAGGAGATTAGATTATAGTACATCTTGTCTAAAATCACAAGGAACTAAAAAAATTCTGTGAATCTGGTGTAAACTTGATTTTTCTTTTCATTCTCTTCATGTTATTTTTACCATAACCATGTTTAAAAAAAAAAAGCTTCAAAGGCAGTTTTTCAGATAACCTAAGGCTAATCCTTTTCATGGTACCACATGTTGTCTCTATTTTAGAGATAAGACATAAAAAATGTAAAAATTTAGAGGGCATTATGACTTTAGCTGGAACTCAGGGCCATGCCTCTTAATCACACTCAGATTTGTGAATGGCTTAATAAATCCACTGGCTTGGAAGAAAGGTTTGCATTCTAAAGGAAGAAGAAATAAACAGAAAAAAGCGAGTCAATGCATTGTGGGATTTTCTCACTATTTTCCTTGAACAGGGAAAGTAGCTGGGCTGCAGTCTCAGCTCCAATGGATTCAAGTGACTATAAAGCTACTGTGAAAGTGAGACCTACAAATAGATTTGATTCTTCCTTTCCAGGATGAAATTTCAATAAGCACTCTTCTTGGTCCCGGTCAAGCCAATGATGTCTATTTATGTGGAACAGAAAAGCACATAGTGTATATTTCTTTTGGGTGAGTTAAGGAAGCCAACATATGTCCTCCTACTAGATGCAAGTTACCAAGGAAAAATGGCACACCACTGAGGACTGTGGGGTAAGTTGTGGTCTGTGATCACCTTATTAATTAGGGGTAGAGCTGGGGTTGGCAACAGAGTTTTCTGCTCTAACATGCTGGCCTCCAAAGAAGAAAGAAAGAGCAAACTGTGTGTGATAATGGATGCCTATAATTTAAGCACTTGGGGAAGCTGAGGCAGGAAGATGATAAACTGCAGTACATTAATGAGACTTCATCTCAAAATAAAAAATGAAAAAGAGCTGGGGATGTAGCTCAGTCCCAAAACCCTCGATTCAATTGCCAGTACTGGAAGGAAAAAAGAAAGAGAGAGAGGGAGAGAGAGAGAGAAAGGCAGATAGACAGACAGACAGATATCAAGTGAGCACAGGTTGCTTTGCCAAATATTGGTTTGTGTTAAAATCCAATATATAATGTTCTTCTGTTCCACTGAAACTTTTGAGCCAAACAATTATATTAAATAATATATAACAAACATAAAAATTCCATCAAGTAGAGTAACTTCTAGTGCCAAATATTTTATTACTTTGCATCACAATAATATAACTTTAGTTGAGAAGGTAAAAATATTCATAACTTTTTATTAGAAAAGGTGACATTCTTGGCAACAAAGACTATTCAGTTGGCCAACGTTTCAATTCATAAAAATATACAAAATGAAATGTTTAAATGAAATTGTCTTTGATCACATAACTCATCTCCATTCTCATTTTATAATTTACTTCGAGGTTTACAAGCAGGAATTTTTAGAAAGATTATGCATTAATGTAAATACCTAGCTTATATGGTCAGCAAATCTGGCGGTACTGTATGTTATTATTCTGCAGTGTAGACTGACCTACAATGTGTAGCCAGATGTTTAAAGTGATAGTTTTAGAATCACAGAGATTCAGAACTGAACACTGGTTAGACCCAAGGACATGTATTTCTTTTAGTCTTTTTCGCCTCTCTAAACTTTTGCTGCAAATCAAACATAGCATCACCTAACTCCTATGGTCACTTGTAGAATTAAATGCAATAATCCAATGCTGGAAGGTACGATACTAAGGAGTAAATCAGTTTTCCCACAAGAGAACAATTATTCCTCAATGGAATCCTGAGTAAAGAAGCAAGCATGGAATTCTTCCTGAATGAACAAGTTAGTTCTCACCAAGGAGCATTTCTCAGCTAAGGCCATCACTGCCTAGTGAAGGTAAAGACGAATAGCCTATTCACCATAATGATGCTTTGTGCAACTCTTTGGAAAATATTCTTTATTAAGAATATTTATTAAGAATTCTAATGAAGCAGTGCAATTCTTGAGTTCAAATATCTTGATCAAAATAAAACATTTTAAAATTGAAACTAAGAAGAAGGTAAACTTTAAGACAGAAATTTACTTAAGATTCTAAAATGTTTTCTTTGTTACTGTAATCTCTTCATGATGTCATTATACTCCATTTTAATACTTCAACAGCATGAGCAACAATAATTGTTACCATAAAATTGCACATTCTCATTATTATACACTATAGATAGGTAAGTAGAGCTTTTTGACAATAAAATATTTTAAAGTGCTTTGTTCATCTCTTACAAGAGTATCTAGGCTCTTCTGTTCCAGTGCCTCAGTTATACTAAGCTTTAAGGATAATGATTTAATCAGCATTGTTTTTACCTAACCTCTGAGCAGGCGAATACGCCACAATCATGATTTTAAAACTATTCTAGATAATGTTGCCAAATCCTTTCAACAAAAACAAAACTAAAGAGATTTTGGTTTTCACTACTCATCTTTCAGATCACCAGTGAAAACGTGGAGTCGTATTTGTTATGAGTGTCAGCAATTCACAAGTCACTTTTGGCATTGGTTCCTCGAAAGTTGTCCCTGGTAGCCACAGGATAACCCTTGCAGAGCCTACCCTATTGAAATAATTCGTATTTGACTGCAGTTGATAGCTAGAGAATGCTGCGATGTGCATTCAGAGAACCTGGTATTTCATTATCCTTGTTGAGTCATTGTGCATCTTGGTATAATCAAAATCCATTCAGACTCAGATGATTATTCAATACATTTTTGAAAGATTCCATTCTCCTTTCATCCTTAGTGCATTCCCCGAGGAAATAGGATGCATCAACACACCATATGGTAAATGGAATCTATCATAGCTCCACACTGTATCTTCTATCATATGCTATTTCACAATATGACATGCTTGAGTTCTTTTTTAATGAAGACTGTAACTCCTGATATAGATTTGGCAGTATCACTTGCTTTTCTTCCCCCTTCACAGTCATCCCTGTCATTGCCATTAGCCTATTTTTATGTCTGAAGAAAAGCATGTGTTTCCTCCTGGAATGCAGCCTTTATAACAGTGTATAAAAGTAAAATGTAAGCAAAAAGCGGAAATAGCTCCAGATGTGGTAATTCGTTGACAAGTACTTGAGCTATATGCTGGTAAGAAGAAAATATCCATAGAAGATTGAATTCTGTTTTATCCTAAAAATATGATAAAATGGAAAGAACTGGAACCTTACCGTTCTGAGCAAATGACTAGTTATGTGACCTTTGGGAAAGTTACTTTTGACATAGTACATTTCATGAGAATGTAATAAGTTTTATTCATGATAATATGTACAAAATTCCCAGACCATAGCCCATACACAAAATTAGAGTCTAACATGTTCATCAATTGTCTATTCCCAAAAGTTCTCCATCTTCTATGCTTCCCTGAGACAGATTCCGTAATAGACTGGATGACACAAATTTAAATTCATATATAATTCAGCATATCACGTGAGATCTATATCAGCTATTTTATGATAGAAGACAAAGCAGTTAGAGAGCTGTACTTCCTACCTAGTATTTTGTTGCTCAGTGTCCCATGTGATAAATGATTTGATGAGTTGCAGAATCTTTTTATGGCATCCAAATGACAAGACATGTAAACAAATACTAAGAAAGGACACAAAGAATAAGCTTTGCCAAGTAAAGGTAACCAGGGCTTTGCAGTCATTCCAAAGATAATCTTGCTTACTGTATCAATATAGTCTTATATTTTGTTAAGGACAAATTAAAAGAATTTTTATTCAGATATTTAAATATTTTTTATGATCCAAAAGAGTTTTGGTTTTGAGACAAGTTTGGGTTTGTTAATTGGCTACCCAATCATTGGTATGCCCAGCCACTTCTTCTAGAATACTCCCTGTGTAACTGGCACTGGGAGAGGTGTTTCCCTGCTTGATGATAGTATATTTGCTGTCAATCACTTTTTTTGTACATAGGAAGTATGACTGCTCATAGTGATAGTCAATTTGGCTGTGTTAACAGACATCCAGCAGATCAGTAGTGCACACTTTGGGGTATGTTTGGGTGAGTCATGGGGGTGTGACCTTGGAGACTATATATGATTTTTAACCCTTTCCTTTCTGGTGCTCTGCTCTTGGGCTCTATTTCCCAGCTGTCATGCAGGGAGTAACTTCTCTCTGCCATACCCTTCTGCCATGATGATCAGCCTCATTTTAGGCCCACTGAGCAATGGAACCAAAGACTCAAACCTTTGAAACCAGGAGCAAAATAAGCCATTTCCTCCTTTAAATTGTGTCCATCACACATTTTGTCCTAGCAAGGGAAAGCTGATTAATTCAAGAGGAGAAGTTCATATTATTTAGCAATTTATATAATATAGGAATCAACTTCAGAAACAACAATTCTAAAGTGTTTACTTCATGTTAGGCATGACAATAAATGTATGCAAATATATTAATCACTATTTATCCTCTTAGCCACCAAGAGGCAAGTACACTCTTAAGAAAACTGAAGTCCAGAGAAATCATTCCCTCAAAGTCATCCATTTTACCGGTGAAAGTACCAGCATTAGAATCTAGGCCAGTGACCAGCAGTTATGCTCTTAACTAGGTTATGCTGTTTCTTTAATAAATATTGAACCTCTGGAGGCAAATCCATAGAATGATGACTCACTGGATGGTTTAAATGCCTGATAAGGCATCCTTATTTTTGACATTTTGTCGGTACAGTTATTGACTAAATATGCCACATAATTATGCCTCTTTTGTGTGCTCTTTTACTTTCTTTTCAGTAAGTATGAAAAGTGATTGCAAAATTTGTTTTTTGAATTTCTGAAAATCGCATCAGTTTAAGTGTTGAAAAAAATATCTTGATGATTAAGAACCTCATATTCATAGTTATAGTTCCAAAATTATAAGTTTAAATTGTTCCCAAGAAAAAAAGATCTGGTATTTATTACTAAGAAAAGTGAACCATGGCAGGGAATAATTTAGATAAGAATGTTCTAAATCTCTGTCTGTTCTAGGCTTATCATTTACAGTGGGGATAGCAGGCCTAGGATGGCTTCTGATAATGCCCAAGGTACACTCTTAGGTGGAGCTGAGAATGGAATGGAGCCAGAGGATTCTGTGTATTTTCTTTGAGCCATGTGAAGGAAAATAATTCTGACTAGCAGTCAGAATCCTAAAAAGTGTACCCCTGAAAAGCTGTGCTTTCTTGGGTAGCATTAAGCCTCTCTGAGTCTCAATTTCTTCATGTGTAAAGAACTTCTTACTGTTGGATCGCTAGTGTACTTCTGTGGTGGATTGATAACTGGTGGTTGATTTGTAATACCAGCTGAGCTGAATCAGCATGGGGCTGTGTGACAGGCCCACCTGAGGATTGCTGCAAAGATAAAAAGAACTGGAGAGGAAGAAGTAGTGTTGTTTCTCCATGGTGTTGCTGATTCTCCTGTTGCTGTGGGTTATCCTGGAAGAGCTTGTTGAGCTTCTATCCTGATATGAACTTGGCTGTTGTCATCAGAGGAACTCGGGACCTTGGTAAAGTTCAGAATGGCTGTGATTCACTTTGGGGAAGCTCTGGTCTTTACTGATTACTGACTCTGGAGGGGAAGATGTGTGTTGTTCAGTCCCCTGGAGAACCTTGTCATGCTAGCTTCCTGATATGAACTCAGTTGTTCTCATCGTTGGAGGAATTCGGGACCTCGTTGTCACTGAGGATAGCTGTGGTACTTTTTGGGGGAGCTCTGGTCCTTACTTTGAGTGTCGCTTTCTGTCTCCATTGTAGAACCCTCAAGCTACTGGTAGAGATCCTTCATCCTGCTGGCACACACTTTCTAGCTACCACCAATGATCTTTGGGCCTCCCTGTGCAGATCCGTGAGACAGACTTGCATGAAATATTATCGTGGGCTCTAGGCCTCCAGCTGAACTCATAGTTGGGCATTGTTATGACTCCAGGTTTTCAGCTGGACTCACGCAGGATGTTGCCATGAAATCCAGACCCTCAGCTAGATTATTTGGGTCTTAGTGTATAGACAGATTTCCTGCATTCTTTCTCTTGTATTTGACTTTTTGTGTAACCATTATAAATTAATACTATAAACTGTATATCCTGTATTGTCTTTTTCTCCTTGTAACCCCTGACTACAACAACATCTAATCCTAACATTTTATTAATCTGAGTTTTATTACATCATGCTTAACTGCATTACTCACAATTCTCATTCAGAACACTGTCCCCATTTGTTTTTCTGTTGCAATTTTTTTTTATATGAAGATTTTAGTGTTGCTTTGGATTTGGTTGTAAATGAGGTCTTAAAGATGATATTCTTATCTAAAACTAAGTTCAAAAGTTTCTCTGCATAGTCATTAAAAATCTTACTGATGATTCAATGACTATTTTTACTCTGTTTTGATCATATAATCAGGGAGAAAATAGTACTATCTCGAAGCTGCTTAACAATGCATGCTAGTTCTGAACATTTGATGACAACCACTGTTTTGGAATAAGAAATGATCAGATGAAAGACCAATGGAGACAACAACTAAAAACAAAATTTGCAAAACAACAAAATGTGATACAATGTATATTAAAAACATAAAGATAACATACTCCTTAGAAGTTTATACTGTTCATTGCTTAGAAATTTATACTGTTTTCACTTATATAATCATTCCAATTGATTTTCCAAAGGAAAAAAATATTTCAGTAAAGGCTCATTGGAGAAAATCAAAGCCACACCACAATGAAAGGTCCTAGAAATTAATTCCAAACTCTGCTAAAATACAACTTCAATTCTGAAGAATTTTAAATTGTACTTGAAATATTCACTGTATAATACTGGTCCCAGTGAGGAAAGAGTGTTCATAGTAGTAATTATTATAATAAAAATAATACACATACACCTATAGCATGTTTACTATGTAGCAAGTGCTGTTATAAAACATAAGCACTCATTAAATTCTGTTATAAATTTATTTTCATATTTACCTAGTTTACATTAGTGCTAAGTAGTTTATATAAGTTTAAAGGATATTTTATTTTTGTATTCTAAATAAATAGTTTTCTTTATTTGTAAAGGAACTGATAGTTATAAGGCTGTATAGTTCTGGGTCTCCTAAATTTTTACATGAAAATATCTTTGTCTAAATTGCTATGCTTAGCCGGGCGTGGTGGCGCATGCCTTTAATCCCAGCACTTGGGAGGCTGAGGTAGGAGGAGTGCTGTGCGTTCAAGGCCGGCTTGGGCTACAAAGCGAGCACAAGGCCGGCCTGAGTTACATGGTGCGACCCTGCCTCAAAAAACCAGGGCTGGAAGTTTGGCTCAGTGACTTAAGCGCCTGTCTGACAGGCGAGAGGTTGTGAGTTCAATCCCCGGTGCCGCAAAACAACAACAACAACAACAGCAACAAAACAATTGCTATGCTTGTTATGTATCCCAGAATCTAGAAACGTTATAACTGAATGATAAATTGCTAATCATGTTTTCAAATAATTGTGAGTCCTCACAAAACAAGGGCATTTTGTAGCTAAGAAGGTGCAGACTCATAGATGTGAAGAGACTTTTAAGGTCATTCAGCTTTTAGGGGGTAATGTGGATGCACCTCTTGCTCCCAATTTTGGGGTTTTTCCATTGCAAGCAAAATGTAGGTAGCTAACCATCACTGAAAATAAGTCCGACCAACCAACCAACCAACCAAACAGACAAAACCCCCTTAAAACAGAAAATGCACTTGACTCAATTATTTTCCTTCTATGTATCTTCCCAAAAGAGTTAAAGATGTCAATATGGTGATATATGCATATCCACTTATATTCATCATAACTCACAAAAATTAAATCTTGGAAGAAGCCTATACTGTATGTCCAAGAACAGATAAGTGGATAAAGAAAACGTTTTACACAGAATGATGATACATGAAGATAGTACTCTTCCATAAAGAAGGCTAACCTTGAGTAATGTATAGGAAAATGAATGCACCTTGAGATCACAGTGCTAAGTGAAATAAACCAGGTGCACAAGCTTAAATTTCTCATGGTTTCTCTTATATGAGAAACCTAAAATATAAATAAAGAGCAAAATAAAAGATAGACAACAGGAAACAGGGAGATAGACCTTTTGCAGAAAGGAATGGGACCAAGAGATGGAGAGAGGGGGAAGAGAAGGGAGGAGAAAGAATATAAAAAGAACTAAAATGTGTTTCCACACATGCACTAACTTCCCATAAGAAATATAATGATTGTATACTGAAAAGCGTGTACCAATAAAAATTTTAAAAAATGAAAAGCAAATAATTCTCAAAAAATAAATTAAATAAAAAGTCACCACCAAAGAATACTACAAAACATACCATTTCCCAACATTCATTGGGCTCTACTGAGGAGGGGGACAACCACTAATGGCCACTATTCCTTCTGTGGGACAGAAAGTGAGTATCATAACTCCTCTCTCTATTTCCAAAGAAACAAGGCTGGAGGAAAATGAAAAGTAGCTTCAGTTTATCAAAATTTGGGAAATCATCATGCAATTTCTACCTTCTCATTCTGCTATCACAGAAACTGACTCAGATTTCTGGGCGTGAGAAACTTTATTACTGGAAAAGAACACATGGAAGTTATTTTATCTTAGTCATACTGCGATAGGCTGATCTTAAAGGAAAAGCTCCAGAAACTTGCCACATATTAGACTAAAAAATCCGTTGTGTATGTCATAAGCTCTGCTGCTATCTTTCTAAATATTCTGATTTTTATCTAAAGGATAATAAATGCAGTTAAATTTTTACAGTACTTCGGAAATTTTTGGCAGTGCTGGAGATTGAAGCCAAGGCCTCATGCATACTAACCAAGTGTTCTATCATTAAGCTATACTTCCAGCCCCAGCTTTATTTTTTATATGAATGCACTAAACAAAATTACCTCACTACTGGAGATCAATCTCCATATTCTACCTGCTTTCTCCCACTTACTTAGAGAATGGTAATGGATTGAAATGGGCGAGTGTTTATTTCTGAGATCAGAACAGTTTGTTAGGATTAATTTTGAGTAACTTCACAATGAAGGAGAAAATGGAAAGAAATGTTACTATAGATAATTAAAAAACAGTGGGAAGTTAAGACCTGAGAACCAAAAAATTCTTAAAAAAAATAAAAAACATCATGGAAAATACAAAAATGCAAGGTAAGTCTCATACAGCTGTTCACCTGAACAAAGAATAGTATTTTTATTGTGTTTTTTGAAACTCTTTTGTTTTGGGACAATATAATATAAATATTAAAAAGAAAATAAAACTAGAAGTCTTTAATAGTAATAATATTTGAGGCTCAAGGTAGGTTGGGAAAAGGTAGCAAGTTTCTGTAATATTTTCAAATCACGTAGACTCAGATTCTTTGACCTTATAAAATACTCACTAGGTGACACATAGGTCTGCTGCTGGGATGGACATAAAGCATTTAGATGACCTGACCATTAGTGTTAGGCAAAACTCACATGTATGGATGGCATCCTGACACTGTTGCTAAGGATGTGGCTAAGCACTGAACATAACAGGGAAAGTGATCATTATTTGCTAATGTGAAGGAATTATCGTATTAATGCCTTTAACAGTATTACAGCTTCTAGGTAGCAAGGCCACCATCAGGTGTTTGCTATACAGGGTGAAGAGCTCAACACCATCCATTAATTTAAGGTATCATCAGGTGACAGTGGAAGGTCTGTCTGTATTCTAAAGGCTGGGGTTAGATTCTTGCTCTATCTTGCAAAACGACACCTTAAGGAATTTCAAAAGCAGATTATAAACCTCTTTGATTCTGTTTCTTTCAAGAGTAAGGATACTAATACCTGCCTCAGAAGTATGGAATACACACACACACATACACACAAGCTGTTGTTTTTAACTGTTGTAAATAACTTATACTGGTAGTAAACATTAAAAATTTATGCAATACAAGTCTCTAGGTATTGAGATGTTTATATATTTATATAGTAATGAGTTGAAAATTGTAAGTGATAGAAATGATCCTAAAAAGTGGTTAGACCCTGGTCCCAAACATATTATAACCTATTGTCACATGACAAAAAATGTCTTGATCAATGACAAACAGCATATTCAAAGGTGGTCCCTGAGATTACATTTCCTAGTGGCATCCTATAGTCACGTGACAAAAAATGTCTTGATCAATGACAAACAGCATATTCAAAGCTGGTCCCTGAGATTACATTTCCTAGTGGCATCTTAGCCAGCTTAATTGGTACAGGACATCTATGATGTGCACACAATGATGCAGTCACCCAATGACACATTTCTGTGAACACGTTTCCATTGGCAAGTGGTACAAGATAGGATTTGAAGAGTAAAGACATTCTCAGAAAGCAACAAATACCAATATAAAAGGCTATGTTAATAAAATGGGTTGTAGATGATGAATAATACAAAATGAGAGGAAGGACTTGAATGTAATAAAATACATTTCTGAACAGAAATATTAAATACTAGTTAAGAAGCAAAAAACAAATAAAAAAGATGATTTACATTTTTAGTTCCTTTAGATTTACTGATTACATGGGACAGAAAATCCAACTAAATGCAATTTCATTTTAGATCTAAAATAAAAATTCATTTCTGAAAAATACAGGTAGAAAAACAGACATGTCTCAATAAGCAATTCAGCGTTGGCATGACATCGATATAATGTCAGACCCCAAATATCATACTTGTATTTTACTGGTTTCATTTTCATAACTATTTATTCCAAGATGGTAGCTGGTGTGCCAGTAATATGTCTACATTCCACACAACAAATGGAGCCCACTCTACCTCCTTTAAGACACCCTAGAAATTTCCATTTACTTCTTATTGTCACCACTTAGTCATTTGGCTTTATTAAAATTCAGGCTTCTAGAAACTGGAGTCTTTAGATGTTCATTAAAGCATACAAAGAATCGATATTGAAGAGGAGTGGAGATTGGTACAAAGGCTCTCATAAGCTTGATTTCTACTTTTCATTTCCTTCTCAAGGCACAAAACTAAAACATGCCCATAGACTATAGTAGACAATGAGAAAGCAGATCTGGGCTCTCACTCTTGTTCTGCTACCAATTTGGTGAGGTTTGTAATTCTGTTTTCCCATTAGTAAAATGAGAGCTATATGTTAGAACTGATCTAAAGTTATTATTCTATCAGGAATGAAAGCAGACTGGTGACTCTGGATGCAGTGACTGAATGAAATGGAACAGGACTCATG
>RJWM01016835.1:0-44520 GCA_004363535.1 Dasyprocta punctata | reverse complement strand
AGTATGAAATTCCATCCCTGTCCTCCAGTGTACCTTCTCTGTGAAGATGTGTCAGACAGCTAGAAAGGCAGCATCCACAGATGAGAAGAGTGTGGATTAGAACCCAGGAGTGAAGCATCAAAATATTGTGGTAATGACCTCATGATAGTTTATCAGGACAAAGCACAGATGTGCAAATTTTTGAACTTGGAATTATGCAATAGGCAGTTGTCCTGCCCTTAGTAGTTACTAGCACTACCCTAGAATGCTCTGGAGCAAGGGTGAGACCTTCTGTGTGAAGGGATGTGAAAAATGGGGTGAGTCCACTTCTGGGAGTTCCTAACAGGTGCTAATGCACTTGGAAAATAGCACAGTGGGGGAATAGTAACAACGCTTGGAAGATGGGAGATTGATTACCTACATTACAATATATGACAGACTTTCCTATGGGAACAAGTGGTTGATCTTAGTCATATTTGTTTTCACTGGGGACATAGTAGAAGGAAAATCATTTATTTACAATCAAAAAGGTTTTTATTGGACATATGAGTTATCAGAGAGACAGTGAAGCCTCTTAAAAGAATGACCAGTGTTTCTCTCTGTAGATTGGCCTGAAGCATGTTGAAATGGACCGGGTGAATTGCTTTCCTCTCAGAGAGTTTTGGTACCTGAATGGAAGAAGTCACATTGCCTCTGAACAATCTGGAAGGCCATTTATAACACAGGATGAACATTTCAGATTCTTTTGCCAGAATCTTTTTTTTTTTCTTTTTTCTCCTTCCTTTTTTTGGGGGGGCAGGGGGTGGGGAGTGTGGAAATAGGCTCTTGCTGCACAGTTCAGGCTGGCCTTGAACCCACTATAGAGCTCCATCTGGCCTCAAACTCACAGTGATCCTCCTCCCTCAGCCTCCCTAGTGCTAGGATTACAGGCATGCACCACCACGCCCAGCTCCTCCCAGAAATATTTTTATCTAAACCCTGTTAACTCTTTACCTGCTTGCATTCTTTCTTAATTTTTGACCCATTAAAGAACAGACAGACCTGCCAACCAGATCTGTTTACATCTACATGCCCGCTCTATTTCCTACTGAGTCTACTGAATGGTTGATGTCATTTGTTATCTCTGCTGATATTATCAACAGCCTTTTTTCTTAGTTCCTAAGGAAAGTTCTGTTTACCTGTGTCATAATTTCTAGCCCTTATTGCCACAAAAGACAGTAGGATTGTGAAAACCACTTTCTATGAACTTGTTCAGTAAAACAAATTCAAACATTATGATGCCTCTTCAATGGATATTTGAGGTGATCTTGGAACTGACACAGAAATGCACTGCTTGTCACTAAAAATCCATCAAAGGGTTGAAGGTAGAATCAATCTATTCTGGAACTACAAGGAACTTGAAAAGCTAAAGTTCAGTTCCTGTCAGAAGCAGTCCAAACCATAAGCTATATTTGGGCTGATGAGGAGGAGTTCTCTGTATGACTTTTATTGCCTATAACCACATTCATTCTCCCCATTCATTTTCATTCATTCTCCTCCACCTCTCGCAAGTCCCCAGTGGGCTGTCCGGCAACAGCTGTGTATCGAGTGAGGGTGGGCTGTTCACCTCCCTCAACGAGAGGGCAGCCCTGATTGTGGTCCTGCCACATGCTCAGTGAATCTGAACCGGGACTCCTGCCTGAACCAAGACTGTCGGAGTGCCAAGCCCTGCAGGAGACACCATATTCTGAGCACCATCCTGTAGGACCCGCTAAATAGACCTGCCACCTTGACTATCAATCAAGCTGCAAAGCTGTCCGGCCCTCTGTTGTTCTTTGCAGGAAAGCCATGGTGCCTCAGAAGCTTCCTCACCACGAGTCTCCAAGGCTATTCATTTGTATCTAACTTTGTTTTCCAAAACTACTCCAAACTCTCCAACTCTGACGTTGAACCATGTTAACAATGGCTGTCTTGGAAAGTCCCTGTAGGATTTGTAAGAAATTAATGTTATCCTCCCCTCAACAGAGAGCTAGAGGTTTGCAAAATACACCATATGCTTGTCACTTTGCCAATGAATCAAGATGTTTGTGCAGCCTTCTGAGTCTAAATAATTAATGGTAATGTCTAAAGATTACCCCAAGGTTCAGAGAGTAAGGATGGGGCCTTTGCAGAGTCCAACATTACTCAATCTCTGCTCAACCCAATATTTCATGTGATAAATGGTCAGGCTTCTTGACCACACCCCCCGCAGATCCCATTATCACCATTGTTCATTCCTTTTTATTTTTCCCTTCCTCTTCTTTCTTCTACAGTTGGGTTCTCTGGGTTGCTTCAAGTAAGTGTTGCTGCCTCTTCCCTGCTTGTGAATACTAGTTTGACCCAGTTGCTCCAATTTCCTTAAATGAATGAATAAATACAGGAGTGATCAAAACATATGGTGATTATTTAAATTTTAAAAAGAATTATGGTAACTCCACTCAAATAGTTTTATTTGACAGAAATTGTCATCAATGTTTTGAATCACTTCAATATTAAGTCAGTCACAAAAAAACAAGAAAGAGGACTTCGAGAACTGTTCCAGAAAGTGGCCAGAATAATGTCATCAGTGTATTCAAATTCAAGGGAATTGTTTTTTAATTTTATGGAAAAAAGTTAAAACAAAATTTCATAACGTAATAGGAGAATAACAATAGTTAATACATAACATGTTTTTATCTTTAAAGTAGTTGGTCAGGGTACAAGATATGGGCATAAAAATTTCTCCAATTGGTATTAGCACAAACCTTCCTTTTTTATGAACTAAGAAACACTAGTAATACTACTGGCTTTCATTTTGTCCCTTTTCCCTACTGTTCTTTCCCCTTTCACTCATCTTTGTTCCTTTTTCTTTTTGAACAATTCTTCTCAAGGAGAATATTTGAGGGGTATTGATGACAATATATCTTTTACTATAATAAATGTTTTTTTAATTTTAAATTTAAGATCATACCTCATATATCTAATTGTTTATATAACATAGTATTTACTGTCTATACTTCTTTTCTCTCACTTTAGTTTGTCAAAATGGAGTGTTGATAAGCCTTTACCTGAATGAACCATTGTGATATTTATTTATTTTTATTCTTTAGTTTTTAATTCAGCTTTAATTTATGTAAAACAATCTATTTACAGCTACAGCTGAAGCTGCCTTGGCAAGGACATACTTGCTAGTTAACTTCACATAAGTTAGCAAGATGTTCAGTGCTTACAGGCAAAAGCTTTAATTTATCATCACTTCCTATAAAAACTGGGAATAACTATTCTAAGTCCATGTGGTTTTACCATTATCATTACTTGTACAAGATTCTTAGTGGCTGGTATTCTTATTTTTCTGCCTTAATTGCCTGAATCTTCAGAAATATTAACTGAAAATGATGGAAGTAAGCATGCTAGAATAACTGATTTCACAGTCAATATTTTAAAATAAGAAAAAGAACAGCATATTGCCCACAGCAGGAGTCATTCTTCTGGGAATTTAACCACCTTTCAAATACATTTTAGTGTTCATTTAGTATATTTGTGAGTTGAACCCACAATTGTAGTTAATGTCTTATATGTACAATGGTCAACTTGAATGCATAGGTTTATTATATAATCATTCTGCCTATAGTTGTATTATACATATTGACATATATTATCATTATAATATTTATAAAAGTAAACAAATTAAATGCTAGGAAAATAATAAAAATTGGAGAGTGATTCATTATTTTCATTTTTTTTCCCTCAAAATGAAAGGGTATCTAGTTAAATTCTGGAAACGGTTATTCTACAATTCATTTTCATTTTGAAACTATATTTTTTGTGGTATTTTCCTTTTCCAGTTTTCATAACTTAATACTCATATTTATAAAACTTTTATCTTTAAATATTATAAAACTTATAATAATACTAAAAATTATATTTATTTATTTTATGAAGTTGCAAGCTTGGAAAAGAAGTATATAATTTAACTGAATCAATAGTTAGAGACCAGCCTCTAGATCATCCCCATCAGACATTTCATATACTTGATACAAAGATTTTAAAAAATATTTTCCTACCTCTAATGGGTCTGTAATCTGCTTAGAGAGACAAGTACACATACAAAATCCTTATGATGCAATTAAATAAATGCTTTGAACTACAGAGTCAAAATTCAAAGAGAATTTGATTTTCAGAATGGTAGTAGTGGTGATGGTGGCCACAGTTTTATAAAGAAATCTGATTTTAGAGGAGTGCTTTGCTAAAACCAACCTAATATTTCCGTACTCAGATATTGAAACTAAAAACAAAGGAAAAATTGTAATTCTGCTTGATCACTTTTATACCATAAAATTATGTCTACACTAATAGCATAATATTGTTTAAGGCTTCTCCTAGGAGTTCCAAGCGGTCTTCAACAGCCAGGATATGATTCTCTTCTTCCCAATCTTATCCCCTAAGTAGGAAAGTTCTACATTAGCCTTAAAGAAATGCCAGCTCATTCACATCAGGCAAGTTAGTGCTCCCAGGGATAATAAGATCATAAATGAATTATCTTGATCTTGGCCAGTGTCTAAAGCAGATTTTCTCCAAGATGAGTCCATGGTTAACCTCCTACATGTTGAAAATGTAAGCAACTGGGCGCCAACTCAGACTCAGTAAACCAGACCTTCTGTAATGAAGACAGGAATATATATGGATATATGGATATTAAATAGCCCCAAATTATTTCTGTACCTGCAGAAAGGTTGCAGACCTTTACTCCAGAGAGGAGTTGCTCTGAATGGTTAGGCAGCTGTTTCACATTATCTAATCTGACCCTTCTGCTAATGTCATTCTTTCAAGATTTTCTTGGAAAGGTAAATACAAAGGACCTTGGCTTCTTTCAGAGAATGGGCTTCTTTCAGAGAATGCCAAGGGAACTAGAAGTCTGCAAAGGCTCTGAGAACCTTAGAGACCAAGGAAAAGCCTCCTAATGTATGGCTGGGTTTGTATTTGACTTTCGTCTTTCTCCTTTTGTTCCATGTCAGTGATTTAAGAGTTGTAAGAGAGCAAATGTGGCTATTGACGTCAAACAGGGAAACGTGTTTATTTTACAAATCATAATAAAACAAACAGCTCCATGACTATTGTCTTGTTTTCTTCACCCTGATCCTGGCAGGGGGGCGGGGGTAATTGTGTAGTATACCAAAATTTCTAGCAGCTTAGCTAGTTAGGATCCTGGACCAGGAATCCGCACGGTTTAAGATACAAAGAAAGTCTCATCAATGCTGCCCTCTGCCTCAGCTTTGGGAACTTCACCTTCATGAGGACAAAAATCTGTCTTTAGTCTCCTGGGTCATAGGGAATTTCCCTGGAAAGGAGAGAAAATGAGAGCATCATATTCATAAGAGGTCATGGCTGTTGAGAAATGTAGTCTACATGGCCCACCCCACCCACCACCCCCATGTGCGTCAAACCTCAATATATTAATTCATTGTCAGAGTTGCTCAGACATCTGATTATTTTGATTAATCCAGTGGTCTTTGGGTTTGGGAATATTCTTTGACTTTGCCTATAGAAATTTTACTTAGAAAGATGACGTGTGAATTTCATTCTATATGCTTGAGAGAACTAAAGCTTGCTTGAATATCTTTTGGAAATACACGTGAAAGCAAGCTTCAGAATGTTTGTAGAGATGGCCATGTTCCCTGTCTGCCCTCATGATCAGTCAAATAAACAAATGCTAGAGTCTTGCTCCCACCCGGTTCCTGGAATCATCACCAATCCCAAGGACAGGGCTAGGCAGACCTAGACACCTTCTCAAAGTCATCCTCATTTAGAGTTTCATTATAGAGAAACCTTGGTAATTCTGGAATTGTAATTACTTCTGCACCAACATGCTATCTTTCTGTGTGAACAAGGCTTTAACTTTATTAACATAATTTAAAAGGTCAAATAAAATAGAGAATACTAGAATATCTCTATTCTGTTAAGCAGCTCAGTGGTTCTTTTTGAAATCTAGGACAAGACAAAAACCCAGAAAGGTAAGGTAGCAATCAGAGCCTCTTTCCTGAGAAGGATGTATGTTAGTTTGGAAGCAACATGGCTAATAGGCAGAGGTGAGCCATGATTTTGACAGCTTCTGGAGATTAGAGAGAGAAAAACCAGAGTGGAAGGGCCACTGAGAGAGAAGGTTAGCATACTCATCATGTCTTGAACTGGAACCCCAAATCATCACATCACAGAAAGTCCTTCTGATAGACTTAAACTTATCTTTGGATCATCTCAGTTCTTGAAAATACATGACATTGTTAGAACTTTCAAGTACCTGGCAGAGCAAGAATATATTATCTGTAGAAGACAACATGATCACAGATCTCAAATTATTACCACAAGCATTTTTAAGTATAATTTTGACACATAATTGGAATTAAATAGCCATAGAAATAAAACTATATGAATGAAAACCAGAAGACACAATATATGATAGAGAATAGAATTCCAATATTTTAGCATTGAATATTTCAATCAAGAATTGGAAACTCTGGGCCAGCACACAGACAGGGAAGAACCAGGAATGAAGTTACACCATTCCCATGAGCCAGCCAGTTCATGGGCTGAGGAAAGAAGAAGGAACTCCAACCTCCAACCCCATAAGAAACCAGATGATTCGAAGGAAACTTATTGTTTGATTGGCTATGCAAGCCTAATGCCAGTAGTCTGAGCAACTATTTAGAGGATAACAATATGCAATATAGTAACTATTGTAGATTTCCTACTGTCTTATCACTGTTTCATTTTACTTTATTGTTCTGTTTTACTCCCTTTAAAATGAAAGAAATAAAAAAGAATTAGAAACTCTTTAAAAAGACATTTATTTGGTGACTAATACTAATTAGATTTGTTTTAATAGGCTTATTGGTCAGTCGTATTTTTCCAGTTTTATTGCATTATGTATCATTTTGTAAATTATGTTGTAAATATTCTATATATATTTTTAATGTTAACACACTGTCAGCCATATGTTATATAAATTTTTCTTGTACTCTGTGATTAATTTTTTTAAATTTTCTTTCTTCCTTTTTTTTTTCTTTTTTTTTGTGCTGGGGATTAAACTCACAACCTTGTGCTTGCCAGACAGGTGCTTATGCCACTGAGCTAAATCCCCAACCCAATTTTTTTTATTTTCTTAATGATATCTTCAAGAAGTAGAAATTTAAAGTTTTGATGAAGTTCAATGTACCAGTGTTCTTTCTTCAGGCTTATAATTTTTGTCTTTTATAGGAAAAATACACAAATATAACAATCAAATAAACCCAATGTAAGCAGAAAACTGGGTGAAAGGGGGTCAAGCTCATAGTGGGAAACAATGAAATAGAAAACAGAAACTAAATGCTGGTTCTTGGAGGAAAAGAATAAAATTTCATTGGCCAGACTTATCAGGAAAAGAAAGAGAAAATGTACGAATAGCTATTGTAAGAAATGAAAAAGGTAACATCCCTTGTGTTTTTACTGATATTAAGAGATAATAGGACACAAGATAATTATAAAACCTTAATAAAATGGACCAAATTTTGACAGACAAAATTTTCCAAAGATCACTTAAGAAGAACAATAATCTGATAGTACTAAATGTATTAAAGGAATTAAATTTACAAGAAACTACCTTCCCACAAATAAAACTCCAGACCTAGATGGTTTCACTGGTAAAGCCTACCAAATATTAAGAAAGAAATCATACCAATTCTACATAAACTTTTCCAGGAAATTGAAATGGAAAGAATAATTCCTAACTAACTTTATGAAGCCAATATTACCCTGAAACCAAAATTAGCAAAACATAATAAAAGAAATTATTGGATAAAAATCCCTTATGAATGCAGATGTAAAAATCCTTAATAATATGTTATCAAAACAAATCCAACAATATATTAAAAAGAATGCTACAAATGAAAATTGAACTTTATTCCAAAGATTTTGCAAAATTGATTTGATATCTCATGAATATTTAACTGTTCCAGCACCATTTATTCTTTCTTCACTTAATTGCCTTTGCAACTTTGTCAACAATTGCTTATTCACATGGATGTGGGGTTGTTTTGTATACTTTAGTTTCATTGATTGATTTATCTTAATGTCAATACACTATTTTTATTACTATAAATCTATAATAAGTCTTGAATATAGAGTGCATAGTTCTTGCAACATTTTTTTCAAAGTTAATCTATGATTGCTATCTAAATCAGTCAAAGTAATTAATCATATTACTAGGCTAATAAAGAAAAATCTATGTGGCTATTTCAATATATGAGTGATAAGTACATATCTGATAAAATTCTGCATCCATATCTGATTTTTTAAAAAATCAGAAAACTAAGAATAGAAAAGAACTTCTTTGACTTGACAAAGGGCATCTACAAAAAACCTATAGCTAACATCATAATTAATGGGAAAAGATAGAATGATTTCCCTCTATAGGAAGGAATAAATGAAGAATGCCTACCTCTCTTTTATTTAACGTTGTACAGAAAGTTTTACATAGTGCCCTAAGCAAGAAAATTAAATATACTGCATCAGATCAAAAAGAAGTCAACATTCACAGGAAACATATCATCTATGTATGCAAAAGGTCATATGGAATCTCAAAAAACAGTTGCTAAACCTAATACAATAAAAGTTCAATTGTATTTCTTTCTACTAGCAATGAATGAGCTAAAATTGAAATGTAAATATATGAATCCTATGTATAATTTCATCCAAAAGTACAAAACATTTAGGGATAAATCTCAGAAGAGGTGTGTACCTGTATACTGAGAACCACAAAGTATTGTTGAAAATAGCTAAAGAAGACCTAAGCAAAATCATACAGTATTCATAAATTGGAAAACTCATTATTAGTATGATGTTATTCTCCAAAAATTGATCTATAGGTTAAAAATTATCCCTATCAAAATCCTAGCAGACTATTTTATTGTAGGAAAGCAAATTCTAAAATTCATATGGGAAAACAAGAGATCACAATAGACAATATGACTTGAAGAAAAAGAATGACTTCAAAACAAAATTGAAGGATTTATACACTCTGAATTCAAGATTTATTATATGGCAACAATAATCAAAACACTGAGGAGCTGACATGAAGGTGGACAAAAAAATGAAACTGGACAGAGTCCAAAATAACTCCCCTATGGGGATAGCTGACTTTTAAAAACTTGTTAGAGTGCCTAAAATTAATAAGAATAACATGATGTGTCAGTAAAGAAGTGAAACGAAAGGAGTTCTCATACACTATGGATTGGAATCCAAAATGGTACAACTACTTTAGAAAACAATTCTGATCTAATATGTAACCACTCTTTCTAGGTATTACTGTAGAAGGAAAAATGTAGATGTCCACATAAAGACTTGTATGTTAAGGTTCACAGTATTTTATTTTCAATAGGCAACAATGAAAACAACCCGGAGTTTCATCACCAAGTGAAACAACATAAATCTTCATTAACAACAAATTGTAGGTTATTTATACAATTAAGTGCCACTCATTAATAAAAGGAATAAACTGTTGGAACATATGGCAGCTGGTGAATCTTGAACAAATTATACTGAGTGAAAGAATTCAGAAAAAAAGATGACATATCTATAATTTCATTTTTATAGAAATTCTAAACATGTAAACTTAATAACAGTGAGCAGATCACTGTCTGCATAGGGAGCTGGGGAAGACAGAGAAGTTCAAGATGTAGGAATTATTTAAAAAATTATAATGGTAATGAATGCGATCAGTATCTTGGCTGGGATAAAGATTTTATGGGTACATAAATATGTTAAAAATACAAATTGTACATTTTAAATACATCCAGTTTATTCTGTCTCAATTTACACCTCAATAAAGCTATTTTTAAATGACTAGTGCATCAATTTCATCTTCTGAATAAACTTATACCTGGATCCCCCTCTTTGGCTGAGCCGACACACCAGTTTATTTTGTTCTATTGTTCACTGTCCTTCCAAGATTTTTCCTTTACTCTCATCCTGGTAGTTATTGCTGGCACTCCTGTTTGTATTCTGTTTGTCTTGGATTTTGTGCCATCCTCTCTCAGATTACACCTACAATAAAATGGAGCACATTATCCAGTAGTTTCCTTAGAAAAGGGGCATTGGTAAAAACTTGAGAGGTCTTCTAAAAGGAAAAGATTACTTACCCAACACTGAGAGTCCATAAACTGACTTCCTACAGAAAGAACTGACTTTCTTTAAGGCTCGGTTTAAATACAGTGTGCCTTCAGAAAATCAGTTCTAATTATCAGTAATGTTTGAACCTCAGTTCTTCCAATCATGTCAAGTAAAGGATTGATGCTTTAGGAACCATAAATGTCAATGATATAAAAATTACTACAGCTTGCATCTTCATGTATCTGTAACATTGAGGCTTAGTTCTTGGCCACTGATCACTCAGAGATAGGGGCTGATGCTATCTCCAATCAGCAATAACGTCTTGGCAAGAGAGGGCTGGATATAAATTCCTGGCAAGTACTCTAGCCACTCTATTCTGGCTCCTGATTACACAGAGAACTTACTGATGTTTCCTTAGTTATGCAGTGTAAAAACTCTGAAGATGAACATCTGAGTACTTTATCCAGAGTCTAACATCTCACTCTGTCAAGACTGTGCTCCTCTCTAGAGTAAGACAGGTAGTGGAAGAACTTCATGCCTGATACTGATGTTTTTACCCTGAATTTTCCTTGTGAACACTGCTCCAGCGTCCTAGTGTGTAAGTTATTGAGATATTTGCTGTTGTTTACAAAATATGTTGCATATAGGAAAGCCTTTATTCTTCTGCCCCCTCCCCAATCCATCCATCCTAACACTATATAATTATAATTTGAATATAGGAAAGCCTATAATCTTCTGCCCCTGCCCCAACCCATCCACCTTAGCACTATATAATTATAGTTTGGCTGGGTATAAAATTCTGTGTTAGAAATAATTTTAACTGTATAATAAATAAATTCACCCTCATCTGTGTGTACTTAACTCTAGTATTATTGTTTGATAGTCTCATTCCATTCTGATTTCAATCTTTTATATGTAGCTTGTGTTTGTTTGTCTGTTTGATTTTTCGGAAACTTAGGAAATTATCTATGACTCAGTATTCTGGAATTTCATACTTATATGTGTTGGCAGTGAGTAACTTTTTAATTTATTAAGAATAAAGAACATAGCTAATAAGGCCTTTCTACCTGAAAACGCACATACTGTAGTTCTGAAAATTTTCCTTTGAGTTATTTTTGATGATGTCATCTTCATTTTATTGTATTCAAACATTAAATCTCCTGGCCTAATTCTAACTTTTTTCCCTCCTCTATTCTAAATTTCTTTGTTTTCTCTTTCAACTTGCTAGAAGAGTTCTTCAATTTTGTCTTCAAGTCTTTCTTTTGAATTTTTCATGTTGTTATCATAATTTTAATTTATGATCTCCTTTTTGTCTGTTGAATGTTTCTTTATTATAGTCTACTGTTCATTTTTCATGAACTATGCTCTTAGTTCTGGGTATATTAATGAGCTACTTCTACCTGTCATTGCTCTCTCCCTTTCACCCTTCCCACTACATCATCGTCTCCATTCTCCTTGATTGTTTTGATTTCTGTTTCTCATGTTAAAATTTATTCACAAATGTCTGCTGATCCTTAGCAGAAGAGTCATGTTTAAGGGTGATTCCCTTAAGGCCTAATTAGAATCTTCACATGGAAAGCAGGAACAAGTTAACTGGTTTATCATGTAGAAAAGGTTGTATTTTAAAAAAGAAAAAAATTCCTCTAAGAAATTATGCACATAATTTTACATTCCAATGCAGTAGTACATAGATTCAGAACTACTTGTGGAAGTAAAATATTCATTGCCATTGTTACATCTTGAAATTAACTAGTGAACAAATAATTTTCTAACTTCATTTGCATACTTTGGAATGAAGGAACACACTATCAGCTGAGTCAATTCATCGTATCTTTGTTATCAAAAAGATACTCTTTCTTTGATTCAAAATGTGTCTCTATAACTTTTTTGTCTTATGTATGCTTATTGCATATTAACATTCAATCAGTTTGTTTTTACTTTCTTCATGGAACTTTTCAACATAACTAAAGTTAGTCTCACATCCGTAATGTAAAGTTTCTAGGCTAAACCAATAAAACCATTACTTCTGTTGCCCTGAAAATATCCAGTGGAAAAATTAGGAAATAAACTATTCCCTGCTCTGCTTTCTGTGACATTGTTGGTTGCTCAGACATGTGCTCTGAAATGTTAAGATGCCAACTGCAGTGGTCAGAAACCACACTTTGATTTAGATTGAAAGAGTTAGGAACCATAGGCAGTGAATGTCAAGTGAAGACTAGACTTGGCTAGACTAGAGGTCATATAAGCACCTGTATTGATTGCAGTTCTCCAGACTGGTCAGTACTCTTTCAATTCTTTGGTGTCATCAGGAAGCTCTCTGGCTTTTACATTTTTAAAATAACTTCATATATTGGTTTATTCCTTGGCTACACAACATTACCAGGGCTATCAAGCCTATTATTTCATAACCACTCCATACAAAATCTAGACTACAGGCCTATGCAACAGAGAGGTCAAGGAGTTTGGTAACAAACCCCATTTGCTTCTCTTAAATATAACTAGCCATCCATCAGTATGCAGATATGTTGCTTTTAACAAAGGTGGAAAATCTACAACACTCAGAGAATCATTCCATAACCCACCATCATTTTTCCTTGAAAGCCAGTCCTTCCTTGATTCATTCCCAGAATGGAATCAAGACTCTAATATGTCTCATGTTTTCCTCTTAGCTTTAATGTCACAATGGTGGACGAACTTCCAGTCCCTAATCTGGCTCCATCCCAGCAACTGGTTCTCTTGCCTTGAGTGAAAATTGGCCAAGAACAAACTCAGCAGGAGGGAATGTGCAGGGAAGATGGGAGCCAGGGTCAGAACAAATACTCCCTCCTAAGGGGTAGGCTCTACAGCTGTCCTAGGCTGTAGAACCCTGCAGTGCCAGTCAGGATGCTGGCTCTGACACGTCTCCTTCTCCGCCCTCCTGGCAAGGAGTCTTTTTGCTGTTATTCCTCCTCATTCCCTTCTGATTTCAGAGCCAGTGTTTGCTTGTCTTGCAGCCAAAGATAAACTCCCAGGCATTCAAAAGGCCACATTTCAGAGACATCTGTATAGAGCACTAACTGAGAAAAAGGAACAATTTGTCTTAGAAATTGCTCTCCATTTGCTTTCTCCTTCCTAACTTATTTTTAGTAGGCTACACAGTGTACACAGATTCATGGAATCTCACTTGAAAAGCATCATCAAATACATCAATATTTGCCTTATTTAATCCTTGAACACATTCAAAGCATCCCATGTCTATCTGCTTTCACTAGTGACCCTAAACTTACTGTCTCTCCAGGAAGCACCCATAAGTCCAGAAAATGCTAGTAGAATTATCTCCCTCCATGTCATTCACTGGGAGCAATGTGATGCTTATTTGAAAAGAAAAAAGTAAAATTCGTGGGTGTGTACACTATGAATACAAATTCTGTATCCATTTCTGGTGCTTGTGTTCAAATCAAGAAATTATACTGCTTGGGCACTTTCTGGTATATTAGAAAATTAGAAGAATAAGAGAATTTGTCTCTTTAGAACATTGGGACAGAAAATAAAATGCTAAAGGACACTGTTGTGTTTTAGAATTGTGTTAATTGGGGGGGGGGGTATCCAGAAGAGGGAGTAGAAAATAGACGTGTTCATCATTGACTTCTGGAGAGGTCAACCCATCTAGCGACACCATAATGCACTCCATCTCAGTAAGGGCTTGTGCCTGTTCAGTGGCTTTTGAAATGTGAAACATACTCTCTTTACTGAATAACGCATAAGTGCACACAATCCCCAAAAGTACCTAGGGAAAGAAGTAGCAGGAGCAGTGAACATACGATACATGCTAAAATACAAAATACGCTGTAAGGCCAGAAGCCACTCTTGGCTTCCAAGCCAGCGAAAGTTAAACCACACTTGCAAGATAAAGAAAAGTGTGATTTGTTGTGATCTGAGATTAATCTGATCTTTACTCCACTGAACGTGAATGTAAACTACAGACAGCTGCTGCCGCCCATACGTTCAGCATGCCAGTTAGAAAAACCAGGGACAGGGGCAACATCAGGAGGTGCCCCATAGCTTTATGACTGTTCCCCAGTCCCTGGGAAGTGCCCTGGTGAGGACATAATAGATGGTAAGTGAGTCTCATTTCCTTCTCAGCACAGGAGGTGAGGCCCATAAAGTCAAGGGCCAAAAGTACATGGGGATTGGAGAATGGACATTTTGCTTCTCTTCTTAAAACTTTTAGTGAGCAGCTGGGTCCTGAGAAAATGAGCTGGTGTTTTCAGATTTACAAAGCTGCATCCTGACCCCCTAACCAGAGCCTTTGAGAAGAGAAAGCAGGAGGCTGACAGAGACATGTAGATGTGGGCATCTGAATTACAAGCACTATCTGTGACTACATCTGGACTATTGAACCAGATGTTTAAAGGGTTTCCAGAGTGCCAGGAAACAGTCCCTCTCCCAGTGTGGAAAAGCCAGGCAAGAATCAGAATTTTCTGAAGATTTTTGTTGAAAAACTAATTCTTAAATTTCAAATTTACTTTAAAATTTCTGCTGCCCATACTTCTGATTTAGACTTCTACAACCTTCTAGAATTATCCTTTAGATATTATTTTCCCTTCCTTTAGGCATCATCAGCCTTTACTGATAACAAATTCATTTCCACTAATAGCACCATCTCTGACTCATTCTCTCATTATTCCTTTCCTAGGGCAATGAAAACAAAGTGGAGAAAAACTAAAGTCAGAAGATGTGAAAAAAAACCTCACACTGAGAAAGCAACATCACATTAATGTTATAACTCCATATTTGCAAAGGATGAAGGTAGATGGCATAAGCATTATTATTCAGAGACCCTTGCCAAATCTCTCTGAAGGAGGATTATATTGTCTCACCTATTGATATTCTTGGCAATATGACTTGATTTCTAAAATGAAATATAAGTGAAAACAATGTGTCATGCATCAGGTGGAAGCTTTATGGCCAGTGCAAGACCCGCTGTGCTCTCTTCCCCCTCTATTAGGGTATCACTTCCAGCAGAGGATGCTTCTTCACATTGGGTCCCTGGAATGAAGATGTGCAGCAGAGCTGGAGAGGACCTGCAATTGACATATACTGTGATGAGAAACAAACTACTGTTATTATAAGCCAGTAAGATTTGAGGATCATCTGTTAGAGGAGAATAACACAAAGTAGTTTTAGAGGATATACGTCAATCTTGTTTGTGAAATGTAATATGTGCACATGAATTTAAAAGATTGATAAGAACCATAGCAAAATATCTATGGTGATTATTAAGAAAACCACAAATGTGATGGTCTTTCAAAGCCAAGATATTGGTCCATACCTCAACTGGAAATTCTACTGAATCTCACCAGTTACCTTTAACTATAGGACTTTGGATGACAAGTGCAGCAATTTTAAATCTATCTCTAGGAACTATAGCAGATTTCACTAAACACTAAACACAACTGACCTCTTTCTTATTTGGTTTCCTTCAACCCACACTCAAATTTCTTCTACCAGGTTAGGATTTAGCCAGTGACTTTATGTTCCTATCTCCAGTATGGGTGGTCTATAGCATCTAGCCTTAGCATAGAGCAGCCTTCATGCTTCTATACACTTATTCTCACCTGTCTCATTTGTGACTATCAGAGTGAAGAAATTCCTCTCCAAAGTCTCTTTCCCATTAAATACGAAAGGAGATTTGTGGACCACAGGGGAGGAGAGCAAGAAGTCAACAAGAAGCTAAGACTCCCTGTGAGTTGGTGCCATGTGCAGTGACTGAGGGAGAACCAGATGCCAGCCCTCTCCTGTGAGTCAGTGCCATTCTTGGACTGCAGGAGAGGAGAACAATAAATCAACAAGAAGCTAAAACTCCCTGTGAGTTGGTGCCATGCGCAGGCTGACTGGGGGAGAACCAGACGCCAGCCCTCTCCTGTGAGTTGGCATCATTTGCGGACTGCAGGGGAGGAGAACAATAAATCAACAAGAAGTTAAGACCCACTGTGAGTCAGCGTCATTTGTGGCTAACTGGGACAGAGCTAGATGCCAGCCCCTTCCAGCACACAGGCACGGAGACAAGAAGAGCCAACTCCCCTGTCTCCCACCCCGCAAAGCAATCGGCTGATCTGGAGAAACACAGGCAGTGATGATAGTTAATGAGGTAAAATACAACTTAATGCTCGCAGTATTTAGTATTTCACTGACTTTGCAGGCCTAAAGCCTGTAGTCTAATCATCTATTGAGAGAATAAAAATACGCAATGTAGCATCTATGGGGTATCTCCTTCTGAAGGTGGTTGCCATTGTTAATTCCCTATTATCTTGTTTTGAAATCCTGTATCATTCTCACTGTTCTGTTTGGTTGGGTTTTATTCTGTTTTATTTTGCTTGATTTTGTTGTATCTGATGGCATGGGCAACTATTTCAAAGATAACAAGATATATTATGGTAGCCATTTTGAATTTACTATTATCTTGTTTTGAAGTTCTGTATTGGATTCATTGTTTTGTTTTTATTTGTTCTATTCTGTTTCTGTTTTGATTGATTTTACTATGTCTGAAGGTATGGGCAGCTATTTTGAACACAACTAGAGGCATTATGGTAATGATCATGCTTTTCCTATTACCTTGTATTACATTGTCACGTTGTGTCATGTTGTCTTGTTTTGATTGGCTTTATTCTGTTTCATTTTGCTTGGTTTTAGTCTCTCTAAAATAAAATTTTAAAAATATGAAAGGTGCCTATTATTGATAAAGGAATAGAGAAAATGCTTCCTTCCTACAGACTTACAAGAATATTAAAATGCATTCCAGAATTAAAACATCTGTGGAGGGGGGATGCCCTGAATAAACCAGATGTTAGACCATGTCATTCTAACAATATCTGAAATTAAACCCTCTCACCCTTGTCCTCAGGTAGCAAAAATCCCTCAATAAGGGCCCTCTTCTATTTTTTGGAAGGAACACCCTGTCCGTTGCCTACTGTGGCTTCTATCTAGGCCTCTGCCCATAGGAATTCCTCTTGGTTTTTTCCTCTCATTGGCCACATTTGAGGAAGGCCTCATGAAAATCAAACATTTGAAACTGCCTGTTTCTAGAAAGAAAAAAGCACCATTGTGAGTCAAAGATTTTGGATAAGTCAAAAGTTTTTCTTGTTTTGTTTTGTTTCAAGCTAGTGGCTTTATTGACAATACAGTATATTGACAATACAGTCTCCTGAAAAAGTGAGTAGGCTTCTGAACTATTTGTCTGTAGTCAGCTTCAGATGCAAAAATTACACCTAAATCTTTTCGAATATGTACCTCTTTAATCTTCCTTATTTCTCTGTTTAGTCAACTTAATAGTAGTCACCAAGACACCATGGGGTTAGTTTAAGGGGCTGGTCTTAAAATAATCTTTGCCTTGCCTCACTTTATTCAATGGCATTGTTGCTCAAAACCTTAAATGTCATCTTTCAGGAGTCTAGAAACAGTAGATTTTAAAATTTTTCAAAGCTCCAAATTTGGGGGATTTCTCAATTTCTTTTCCTTTTTATTACAATCTGTCCAATGTTTTCCTGAGTTCTTATATTTCCTTGCTTCTACCTGCCTCTCTCACTATGCTACTTCTCTTGAAGGAGTCAATTTCTGGAATCACTAGGTTATAACCCAGAAAACAGAAGATACTGCAGATTGTTGAGAAGAAAAAAGTTAACCAGAGAAATAGAGAAGGCTCAGCTATTGGAGTGGCACAAATGCATAGCTCATGAAGGTTACTTTTAAGACTTCCAGAAATACAGAATCAAGGATCTCAACTTTGACAGTACATGATTCATTCTCAGAAAAACCAGCACTAAAGTTAGTAGTCACCAATGATAAACTCAGCTACCTACAGTCTGGAAGTGAATTGTTATGAATATATTTTAAACTAAGTTACCAGAAAAATCCTCTTAACAACTACCTGCTCAAGCTTATGAATGAAAATAGCTTCTATTTTCCTTTTACCTTCTAAATAACCAGGAAGTCCTCCTTCTGATGTTAATCTAACCAAGATCCCCCCTTCTGGCAACAAAGTCTGGGAAATGTGGTTTCTAGGTTTTAACAATTATAGTTCAGAGAAGACTACTTAGAAAGTGGTGACAATACTATAAATGAAACATTACATCCTGCACACTAAAGTTCACAAAAGTTATTAAAAATCACGAAGATTTTAACCATGTTCATTTTCTGGTTTCTTCTTAGCTTGCTCTGTGTATCGTGTTTAGTATGTCCACTACACAGGTGGGCACAACACAGATCACTTGAGGACAATAGCATGAGTATTCAGCATGACAATAGCATGAGACCTCGGAGTCTAAAAGTTTATGACTCTGTCCAATGTGCTTTAAATAGTTCTGAGCATTGATCAGTATTATTGTTGAGTGAGAAAATTACATGATGGGGTGTGAGCAGAACAAGGACTACTCCGGAGTTTGCTACTAGACTGCACCTTAAAGTAAGTCATAGGCCTTCTTTAGATCTTATGTCTTCCTCATTTGGAATAAAGGAATAAAGCGAGACATGTGGTTTCTAGCCTTTCTTATATCAATGGAGCCATTCTTCACATGAAGTCTTACAAGGCATTCCAATAAGGAAAAACTTCTCATTTACTGTGGAATGAGGTACTAGAACCCAGCACTCCCTATGAAAGCTTCAGAAAAGTCCCTTGGGATCTATGAGGTAAAGTTTGAAAACTTCTGGATGAAACTATCTGTGCAATATCCCCTCTGCTTCTAAAGTCCTATTATTTTTATCATTTTCCAAGCTTTGGCCTTGTTAAAGGTAATGACAAATGTTCTTGTTTATAAAAAATTAGCAAGCTCTAAAACTAATTAGTGTTTTCAAGCACATCTAATCCAAATAAAAGTAGGGAGGACAGGAGAGAGGTTCTGTTAAAGCAGGTTCAACATTTCAAAGCATTATATTTGGGACACAAAAATCAGGTTCCCCATCACTTTAAACATTTGATATGTCATTATTCAGAAGAAATGCTGATTGCTGGAACAATATTACAGGAGAATGCCCATAAGCACTGTAAAAGAAAAATGGCCTCATGATGCCTATGGGATAGTAATTAGCCTTAACCAGAACCTGCTGATGTCGTCATATGGAAACATAAAACCAACATTATTTCCAAAAAGGCAAAGAATTCCATTAAATTCACCAGACCTTCCTTTAAGTGGAAGACCAGCCATAGTTAGGGTCCATTTGGAGTAATTTAAAAGACAGTTAATGTAAGAAAACAGAACAAAAATGTATGATTGCTAGAACCTTTCTGACAATTGTCTTATTATCCATTTTCCAACCAAATTTTTATGTTTTTCTTTTTCATTGTATAACGACCTTATTATTTGAGCCACTACAAAGGCCAGATCATAAAATTTGCCACAGAGAGGCAAATATGCGGGATTGTCCTCTGTCTTGTCTTCGAACCCCAATATTGTTCTCATTGTTTTTCTTAATTTTTTTAATTTTTATTTCTTTTTTTTCTGCATTTCATATCCTGTTTTTATTGGTTTTATTGTGTTTTGTTTTTGGTTTGTTTTTGCTATGCCTGATGGAATGGTCAACTATTCTGAAAGTAACAAGATACAATATAGTAGCTATTGTTTTCATAGTATTACTCTTTGAAGTTCTATGCCAGTTCTACTGCTTCGTTTTGATTGTTCTGTTATCTTTGTTGGATTTTACTATGTGTAAAATAAAATAAATAAATAAATAAATAAAATAAGAAAGTGCCCAGCACATAAAGGGCCTTTCTGTGGTTAAAAAAAAAAATTGCCACAGGGAATTCAGTAGAAGTAGCCTGTTGCAGTAACATTAGGAAGCCTAAGGCCCAAAGACTATAAGTTTCTACAGGTTATGACATGTTTTGGAGTCTAGGATATCAATACATTTGATCTCAGTCTTCTTTTTCTTTCTCAGCTCATCATGTGTTCACAGATACGCAAAGCATCAGAGTCATGTGTGTCTTTTGTTCAATCAAGATTACAATTGTGCCTGTAGATTCTTATAATTCTTTTTAAAAGCAGCTTAAATCTCACAACTTGTTTAATTGCATCTCTGACCACTAAAGCCATATGACTTCACTAAGCATTCATAAGGATTGTTAGTGTTAACTTTCTCTACATATACCCTCTCCCTTTAGCAGAATAAAATGGAAAACTCACAGACTTCAGTACCATAAGGATCAGGATTTGAACCTACGCTCTGTCCCTTAACAACTGATGACTTTAATGTCATTGTAAACTTCAGTTCTCTTGTTTATACAAGGGGAATAACGATTCTGTAACCTCCCAGTGCAGTAGCAAAATGTTTAGCATAAAGTTTAGATATAGTAACTGCTTAATAAACACCACTCTTATCTCATTCTTTCTTTCCTGAACAAATTTCATACATTTGTATCCTGGGTACTTTTTACCCTATAGACAATTATTAATTCTTGTTGTTCATAATGAATGTGATAGCAGCATATTTTTTATCTTTCTCCTTTTCCTCTGAGACCTTCACACTGGAACCATCCACTCGAAAGATTTCCAACTGAGCAAACATAGATGTTGTTGTTAATGTCCCTTATTTTTCAAACCTGTTTTTGTCTATGTGAGAGACTGGTAACTTGATTTTTATCAGTGAATATAGTAAAGATATTTCTCCCAAAAGTGAGTGTTATAGAATTTTTTCTTCTTAACTATAATATTACCCCAATTTTCTAAGTCCAACTCTTTTTCTGGTAAAATAGTACATTAGTGAAATATGAGATTTTTAAACAGTGTGACTAAATAACACTTGACCAAATAGAAGGATGACTAAGGATTTTCATCACTTCAAGCTAGTTTTCCCCTCAAGAAAGCTCTATCATTCCTGCTATAGTTTGGATCTTGAATATCCCCTGAAAACCCATGTGTTGAAGGTTTGATTTCCAACCCATGACACTATGTGGAGGTGACAGAACTTTTAAGAAGTACAGGCTAATGAGAGAAAGTTAGGTAACTGGGATTCATGCTCTTAGAATTTTGGGACCCACCCCATGCATGGTAATCAGTTTTCTTCACCAAGAACTCCTGATGAGATATGGATACAGGTTCAAAAGCAACAAAGCCAACTTTCCATGAACTGAACCTCCAAAACTAGAAGACAAAATAAACTTTTCCTCCTTCTAACTTTATTATCTTGGGTATTTTGTCACAGAGATGGAAACCTGACAAACACAATACCCCAGTATCTTATGAAGCTTACAGATGTCTCTCAAAAAAGTGGTTAATTTTACATTTGGAAAAAGCAGAGCTTTTGCTATGGTTTGAACATATTCCCTCCAAATTCAGGTGTTGTCAATGTTTTATTAAGAAGTATAGATTCAAGAGGTAATTAGGCTATGAAAGCTTCTCTAAGTTAATGGTACTAAAGCATATATATATATATATGTATATATATATGTATATATATATGTATATATATATGTATATATATATATATGTGTATATATATATATATATACACACACACACACATATACCTTCATATGGCACTGGCCAAATATAGCAGTGACTTCATATAGTAATACTAAAACATATTTGTAGAAAGATATCTATGTACATATATATATAGATATCTATAGCTACATAGATCTGTATATTTATAGATAGATAGATAGATAGATAGATAGACAGACAAAGATATCTTCATATAGCAGTAGCTAGTTTGCACTAGTTTGCCCTTCTGCCTTCTTTCACATAAGAATACAGCAAGAATTTCCTCACCAGACCAAACACCAGCGTTTTGATCTCAGATTTCCAGGCTCAGTTCTCTCAAAGAACTGTGAGAAAAAATTTTCTATTCTGTATAAATTACTCAGTCTTGGAGATTTTATTGCAGCAGCACAACAGACTAAGTCAGGCTTCCTCTGGTCAGATTCCTGAATAAACAATCACAGGAGACACTGGAGGACAGAACCACCTGTTTTCTCTGACCTCTCAGACTCAGTCTACACTTAATCATGTGACTTCAAGTATTCCTGGTTAGTGTACATTTTACACAGGAACTGGTTTTTGGTTTTTTCAGAAAGGTGTTAGCACACCACAGACATTAGTATTCACTGGAACACAAGTTGAGAACATTTCATCTACTCCGAGTCTTTCATTTTCGAGGAGAGGACACTAAGACCTAAATAATGACAGAGAATCCAAATTTTCCAAGTCTTCAGCATTCTTCCTTCTCTCCCAGTCTTCTGGTTAAATAAGAACCTCATCAGAATCCACTTCTTCCTTTTGTTGTTTTTCCATTGTATTATTTGCAGAGACTGCGGGTGCACATATGTATACACTACAAAAACCAAAGAACATCCCCTTGAGAAATGTTGGCTCTCATCTCCAAATAGACAATAATTTGTGTCATTTCCAAGAACCACACTGACAATGACATGGGATGGGCATTAAATGGCAACATGATTACAAGGGGGAGTGCCTGGTATCAATCAGGAGCTGATGACCAGGGCTGGGTTATGGTAAGTCATTCGCACACTGTTCATTTCTTTGTCACCTACTGTACCAGAAACTGTGCTAGGTGCTAAAGATAAAAAGGTGAGGAAGTCATAGTACCTGCCTTCAAACTGCTTGCATTCTAGCATAAGAAATAGGACTGCAACAAATCAGCTTAGTGAAGTGATAGAAAAGTTTTAAGAAAAGCTCTTTTCTACCCAGGACAATAGGAAATTAGAGATTGTTTTCAAGAGATAATGTTTTGAGTAACTCCTAATAGTCACAAGTTGGCTTTGTTTCCTTTCTCAAAAGCAAAAGTATCGCAAATTTCAATTATTCAAATTAACCAGAGCAGCAGCACAGATAATAGAAAATGAGGACTAAGAAAAAAGCAAATTCTCCGCTTTAGCATGCATCGTATGACTATCCATCCGACACTCCCCCATAGCAGCTTGCCTTCCTAATTGTGTTTTCTCAAAGCAAATGCTAGTGCTGGTTTATATCCCTTGAGCACACACCAGCTGGGTAGTAAGAGGAAGCCAGTTCAGCATTAAAAATTGACCGCAGATAATTTAGAGGGCAGACAAGCCACAAGCAGATAACAGAGTGGAATATATCATTATTTATAACCAGTGAAGATTTGTCCCAGTCCGCCCTGCAGCCCTGTCTCCCATCTTTGCTGAGGCTGTGGTCCTGTTACATCTTATTAGACCCTTTTTATGAATATATCAGTAGGAGTATAAACAAGGTCATGTGGAATTTAGAGAACATTAATGAGACCTATGCAAATTTAGATGGCCCAGAGTGCAGTTGTTAGATCATTTTCAAGTGAATAAAACCTGAAATTTGCTTTTCACTTTGTAAATCATCTTCTACCCAGCAAATGCCCACTGTAAATGTACTCCAAAGCACGTAAAATGATAGGTCTTTAAAGTATGTTTCATGGAATAACTGAATCAAATTAAACTGCTATTTACTTCTGCTATAGAACCTCTGACAAATAAAATGGAAGATGTTGTTGCCATTTTCATTGACTAAAACAAATCCTTACTGGGGAGAAAAAGATGAGAAAGAAACTAAAATGTCACTTACTGACACTGTCATTCCCTGCCACTCAGTAAATAAACATAACATCTATTAGTTGTCATGGAAACGTTCTGCCTGATTCTGAGTCTCAAAGCTTAACAATAAAGAAACCCTGATATTTGAGGCTGTTCACAAACAACTCTTTTGGCATTTCTCATGAGCTCACCAGCACTAGAGCTAACATTTTCCCTGTTTTCTTTCTTAGACATGATTGCATTTGCTGTGGAAAAAGAGACATGTATCTTAGAAACCTATCAAAAACATTTGAATACAGCTACCTTGGCAATCTCTCCCGTTCCTGCTCCTCCCCCCACCTCTCTTTTAACCTTTGCCTGAGAAGAATTTAAATGGCATATTTAGTGGCTGCATATTGTGTTTCCTGTACCCAATGCTGCATAAAAGGCATTGATTTAAATCATTTACAGTAACCATTTGGGGGAGGAGAGCCCAGTTTTCTCCACCAAGTGCTCCCAGATCCACACTAAGCAGCCACAAATATAGGCAACAAATAAGTGTTCTGAAATTGTCTCCTTTTGGAAAAGAATTTTTCTTTAGTAAAGACTCACTACACATGTCCAGTGTTCAACAAGAAAGCAGCTCAGATGTGTGAACATAAAGGATACTTAAGCTTCCATCTCTCAGGTAACAAGTCTCAGATATGTTGGCCCCAAAAGTCAGAGAATGTTCCTATTGTAATATTTTTAAAATCATGGAATTTATAACACCTCACAAAGCAGGAATAGAGCAAGTTTAAAGGTTACAGCTGAGCACCACTAAAGCACTAGAGACACCATTGTTAATAATAATCAGCTGAAAAGCAAGACTGGGCTCACACTTCAGAGCTGTGCTAAAATATTCAGCATTTCTAAAGCCCAGGAGACTTTGACGAGCTAGGCATAAATCAGGGGGGATTTAAATTCCTGATTTTCTGGCCTTTTTCCATACATTCTTAACACCCCATTGTCCCATAACCAGACCTGAAGGCGAGAGTGGGTTCCAGCCATATCAAAAAATCAAATTGGAATTGCTTTCCTCCAGGTTTTAAAACAATTGTTTCTGAAAGCCATTTAAAGATTTTTTTGTTTAAGTTTTCTAAAGTGAGGCCAAGAGGAGATTACAATTGTCCCAATGCTCTATCAGGCCTTATCTTTGGACATAAACATCTAAGATTTCCCTAGGTGTTATTAATTCATATCTCCATACTCAGAATAGCTTAGATAGCCAGAAGTAAGAAAGCAATTGAAGAGAGGAAACTAAATGGGCTATAAATGAATAAACTTGATTTATAGCTTCTTACAATGAGCTGAGGGATTATTTGCATGAGAAATGCAGAATCACCTAAGATGCTGAGGCTCCAGTTCTCCACCCCAAGTGAGCCATACTGAATCAGAACTTCCAGGGAAGAAGACTATCATTGGCACATGTCACCAGGTAATTCTTTCCATCAGAGGGCTTTAGAAAACCATAACCTTAACCTCTAAAAGTAGAGCCAAAGATTCTGTATTTATCCATAGCATCAGTCACAGGCATGGGCCCATAAAATATTTGCTACATTGACTTGAATGTATCATCTATTGTATTTGCTTCCCCAGAGAAAAATCATTACAGTTTCATTTCTCAGAAATTATTTTTCAAATATATTTTCCCCTCCTATCACAGTGTCCTCTCTTCCAGAGAGCCAGCTGGAAGAGATAATGCACTTCATCCCAGATTTTTGCAAAATGGTCCTCTCTTCAACCAGGGATCCCGCAGCAAAAATATGGGGTTGGGCCTTACAAGACCTTCATCTCCATGACCTTGCCTAAGTCCTCCACCTCTTTGAGCACCAGTTTCTTCATAACTGGACTTCTCCCAACTCAACTTATACAATCATGTGGTAAACTTTCTAGATTCCCTGACACTGGTTAGTAAAGAAATAAGAAAGGAGAAGTGGAAAAGAAAAAAGCCTATAATATGTTCTTGGCCAATTCACATTCTTTTCTAGCAGTTGAGAAAAGTAGAACTTCAAGGCTTCTAGCTCCAATGTAATTTATTTTATGTTGCAATTTCTCCCAGCATTCAAAATTCCTTGTTTTTAACACAAGGCAAAAACTTGACCATGAAGACACAAACACCAGGTGTACTGGGTGATATGCTATGTACCCCCAAGTCCTCATATAATTTTGATGGGGCTGAGTTATTGGTTTGTTATTAGTTTGTTGTCTAGCACTGGGATTGGCAATGTGAGTGTTGTACCCACCCAGGGGTGGAGCCGACATACAGTGTAAGGGAAGGCAGGGCTTCCGTCCTGTCTCTCTCTCACCAGCGGGCCTTGCAGCTTGAAGCCGCCATGAATGGTAGCCCCTCCATGCCATGCTGACTTGGAGTCAACTAAGTAGAACTGAAACTCCCGAGAAACTGTAAGAATAAACCTTTCCTTCCCTAATTTTTGGCATCAGGTATTTTGTCTAGGCAACGAGCAAAAAGTAACTAAGACACCAGGCTTCCCTCCCTTTTCTGTGTCAGCCCACTGGGGGTTCTGGAAGACACTGTGGCACCAGTAGTGTAGGCATGGGAGGTATCAAGAGCAGGCAGAGTGCTGAGAGGCTGACTTCTCCACTTCCTCCTCTTGAACATGTTAGCCCAGATGTATTCATATAGTGTCCAGCCTTTTACTCACTTCACAGATACCACAGAAAGGAGGAAATGAATAGCTTAGCAGGTCATTTTGGTCTCCTATATGGTACACTGCAGTTCTAATTCCATAAAGAATAGAAACGATTGGAGAAGTGGTAACCTGGCAGGATGTCTGCTGCACTAGAATGGAGAAGAGTAAAACAGTGGGCACAGGTGGAACATGTTGGGGATGGACAGTGAAACCAACACAGGCAGGATCACCCCATTACCCTCCTGACTCCTCTTTCTTGCATGACTCCTTAACAGTCACCACTGGGGCCACCTTTGGCTGCTTCAAACCATGAAGGCCTCCAGAGATTTTTCAAGACTCCTCTCAACCTGCCAAGCTGCGGGAACACTCCTATTATTTTCCAAGAAGAGTTTTTATAGCAAACTAAGGGAAAGCAAAATGGAAGCATGAGAGATTCAAAAGTCCAGATCTTCTCAAGTAACTTTAACTCATTTCCAATCCAAGTTTGATTTCCCTGTCACAGATCCTGGTGGAACCAGTCTGGAACCTTCCGCTCATCCTCTCCTGTCTGAATTGGTTGTCAAGCAAACATACCCCATACACCACTAAGCCACTTCTCCAATGGAGAAGCCAAAGTGAGTTCGCCCCATTCTACACCTAGTTGGAGTCCTAATACTTTTCTGAACATCATACCAGGTGCTTTCCTGGGGGAAATGTTGGTGGCAGTAGGCTTTGGACACAGGATGTTGGTGTTCACATTTCCAGTTGTCACTGACAGGCTGTACGACTTACCATCTCTGAGTCTAAACATCCTCTTGTCCAAATGAGATAACCATGCTAACTTCATGAACTGCTGACAAGATAAAAAGACACATGAAAACCCCTCAGCATTTGGTACCAAGAAACCTGGACTTGAGATTTTCATTCTGTCCTTTACTGGCTTTATAATTCTCAGAAGTTATTTTTCCTGAGTTTCATTTCTTTCTTTTGTTAAGACCAGGAAATGCCTACAAATTAAATGAGAAAAATGTATAAAATCCCTGAAAGATGATTGGATGAAAAATTATTCAATGTGATAGTCACTTCAATACTTATTATGACCTTGAAGTCACCTTTCCTTTTGTGCCTCAGTTTCTTCATTTGTAAAGAGTAGACCAAATTGAACTGTACACACCTTTATGGTTCTCCCTCATTTTTTATCTACCAGAAGGTAGAGTTTGGTTTGAACATGTTAGAGTCAGGCATGCATTCATGCAGCAGATTTCTGGTCAAGTAGGTGATGTAGATGAGAACTTCTAGAGACACAGATCTCAAGTGGTCATGCCAGCCCTGTAGGTACTATGGGGAATCCTAGGGGGCATTTTTGGTTTTCAAAATTATGGATATGATGTACTGTTATGCAGAATGGAGATTATTGTCCACAATATTGTATTGTACAATTCTCAATACCTAGGAAGGAAAATTTTGAATGTTCTCATCACCAAGAAATGATAAACAATGATGGATAGCTTAGATATCTTGAGTTGATTGTGCATATAAATGCACTGAAAAATCACACTGCATCCCATAAAGATGTACAATTACTATCTGTCAATTAAAAATAAACAAAGGCTTTGTGTGGTGGTATATGCCTGTAATCCCAGCACTCAGGAAAGTAAGCCAGGAAAGTCACAAGTTCAAGGACAACCTAGACTAAATAGTAAGTTTGAGCCCAGTCTGAACTGCATAGCAAGATGACGCTGTCACAGTGGCACACAACCGGCACAGACTCCAGGAAGAGAGAGATATGTGCCTCCCAAGAACCTGCCATGTTGTGCCCAGGAGGTTCCAACCAGAAGACAACTAGCCTGCCTTACTGGGGAGTGGCTTGTGACTGGCACAGACTCCAGGAAAAGAGAGATATGTGCCTCCCGTTCACCTACCAGCATGCAGGCTAAGAATCAAGGACCACCAATCCCCTGTAAGCAACCTGCTGGTTTGGAGGACTGGCTAAGTTGATAGCAAGTAAGGTACATAAAGCAACTAAATGCTTGTATTGTTTGGTTGATTTTGCAGACCTGGGGTCAGCAGCCTAAGCATCTCTTGAGAAGATGACAGTACACAATGTAGCAAATATGGGGGATTCCCTTCTGTCCTGTCTTTGAGGCCCAATATTGTTCTCACTGTTTTGCTTTATTCTGATTAACTTTTTTTGCTTTATTTCATATTCTGTTTTTATTGGTTTTATTCTGGCTTGTTTTTCATTTGATTTTACTATACCTGATGGAAAGGTCAACTATTGCGAAGATGAACAAGACATACTATAGTATCTATTGTTTTCTTGGTATCTTGCTTTGAAGTTCTGTACCAGTTCTAATGCTTTGTTTTGATTGACTTTGTTCTGTTCTGTTTTGTTGGATTTTACTATCTTTAAAATAAAATTTTAAAAAAGTGATGCTGTCACAAATTAAATAATTAGATTAGAAAGCACTATGGACATTAGGAGATAGGAGTCAGGGATATATTAGGTGTACAATAGCTACAGTACAAATACTATAATGAATTGTACGATGCATGTCCCCTCACCAGATATTCAAGTAGAACACTGGTTCTCAAAGTGGAGCCTGAGGACCTCTACAGGTCCTTGAGATTCTTTCAAGAAAAAATCAACATCAAAATATCTTTTTACAGTAACACCATAACATAGCTTGTGTTTTTCATTGAGTTAACCTTTGCAATGATAAGACAAAAAGAACTGATGTGTTAGTACAAATCAAAGCAGCAGCGTAAGCAATGCCATACTGGCAGTCATTGTATTCTTCACTACTATGCATTTGCACTTAAGCAAACAACAAAACACTCCAATTTCATGTGATATGCCTGATGAAACAATAAAATTACTAACTCTATTTAATCTTGACCCTTGGGGACACACATCTTAACACTCTGTTTAACAAAGTGCCACATATCATAATATAATTTTGTTTTAATTGCAAGCTGAAGAAGCCTCTTTTTTCATGGAATACCATTTTTACTTAAAAAGAAATCAACTATCAGGTAAACTATGATTATTTAAGTCTATATCTTACAGAGCATCTTGTCAAAAGTTTTTCATTTTTAAGAAATCAATCATACTTGTTACCAATGATAAAATTCAAGCAAAAAAAATAGAATTATGAAAAATTTGCACCTACTGTCAAGAATCTGACAGCTTTCCTAGTAGTAAAAAATCTTCCCTGATAAGATCAATAAAAATGTTAACAAGATATATTTATATATTGATAGTGTATAATACAATGTGTCAACGTTTGGAAGAGCTGTATAACTCAATGAGCCGATTTTTTTTTTTTTTTTTTTTTTGGTGGCACTGGGGATCAAACTCACAACCTTGCACCTGCCAGGCAGGTGCTTAAGCCACTGAGCCAAACTCCTGGCCCTAAGCCGATATTTTTAAAATAACCAATAAATGATCTTACAAAATCATGCATGATAAAAAGGTGCAAAATAAATCAACAGATTTTAACATAATGTAGCCCAAAATGTTCATTCATATGATTTCAGAGTCAATACTGCAAGTAACATTTAAGAAATTATCACTTGTTTTGTGTCTTATCAAAGAGTAATATCCATTATTACCTGAAAAATGTATTATACACTGTTACCTTTTCCCTATTTCTCTATGTAAAATTGCATTTTCAAAAGTTCTAGCAAAATATCATGTCAAACAAATGAAATACAGAAGAAAATATAAGAATTCTGTTGTCTTCAATTGTAACAGGTATTACAAAAATTGCCAAAAAATGTAAAAATAACACTACCCTTCCCATTAAGTTATGTTTTGTTTTAGACAATGTAGTTAGTTTTGGTAAAATTCTTATTTTAACTTGTAACAGAATTATTTTTAAATGCCTAATAGATATTCTTAAAGTTTTTGAGTTTTAATTTTTACTATAGTACATATCAATAGACATAACCCACATATATAAATGCTTAGAGGGCCACAATACATTTTAGTAAGAGTGTAAAAGGGTACTGAAATTAAAGTGTTTGAGAAATTTTTCCTGATACAGGAACTTAAAACCTAGCTATTTTTTACATAGGGATGCAAAATACTTTTATATGTCCTTGTGTACACCAGCCCCCAGGAATTGAACTACCATATAAGTCAATGATGGGTTGAATGTCCCTTGGTCTAAAATTTGATTAAGAACTGTTTCCATCATTTAATCACAGCACCAATGGCAACACTACTCATAACATTAAAGTTGCTGCTATAGTCCTGCCTTTGTAGTTGTCCCAGCCTTGTGATTTTTTTGATAAGATACCAGCATCTGACACTTTTATTATAGTTGTGCCCAAGGATTTGCATACTGAAATATACATTGCATTATTTTATTTCTTTTTATACTACAATTAAAGCATTTGATTTTAATTATGTATGTACATAATTTTATTATTTATGAATTTTATGATAAAAAGACATTATAAAATGCAGAGTCTGCCCAAAAAATGTATATGCATGTCAGCATTTCACCATACTAATAAATGTCTAGAAGTTAATGCCCATCACTTTGAGCACCTCTTGTAATTGTAGAGGTCAAAGGTAACTTGTATTAATCTCATGATGTCTCCATAAATTTAGTATTAAAATATTTATACAAGTTTTTCTTTTCCTGATGTATTTTTTTTTGGGTAGACTCTATTTGTTACTAAAGAGGCATTCAGTCTGCTTAGGAGAAGGCAGAGGCTGAGACAAGAGATTGGAGAGTTACCTGCATAGAGGTGATATCTGCAGCCACAGGGAGGAATCAGCTTGTGGGGTGGCTGGCTTGCGAAGCCCTGCAAGTGATGGAAGAATGTGGACTCATAAGTCAGAGACACAGCCCCAAATAAACTCTACTCATGCAAATCTGTCCAAAGCTCTCCTTACTTACTCTCTAGTCACAAATTTCTGTTTCCTTGAATCTTTGGACTCCTGTTTGCACATCAACTCTGGCTCATCTGTTTTCTTTTCCCCTGGACTTGTCCTACCTGCTTTCTTGAACCAATGGATCCCTCAATCCATCTCCAAAACACATTTTAGTAACTATACTTTCATGGATAACTGATCCATGTCCACTCTTAGTCTAAGATCCTGATATTTATTTCTGCCTGGGACTTTGACAATTCCAGAAAATCATCTGAGATCTGAGCACAGGAAGGACAAAAATCTAAAAGAGCAAGGGCAAAAAGAGTAATGCGAGAAATAAGTGTCTTTGATGAGGCAAGAGATTAAGATCTTGCTTCCCTTGGATTCTCCCAATCTTTGCTAGTCTCTGTTCCCTCCCTCCCACAAATTCTGAAATTCATTCAACTTCACATTTTTTATAAAATGGCTAAACATTGCACTCTCTTCACCCATGATTAAAATGCAGTTGTTTATTTATAGGGTCATTTGTTGCTGAAACCTCTTCTTAAAAAAAATAATTGCTTCTTCTGATGGTTCTCTTCTATCTGCTAAAAGATGTCATTTTGGTATGAGGCCATTCAAACTTGCTCAAATCGGAGTGATAACTCAAGTAAAATGAGGTCAATGTAAATGACTACCCACACCGGGGGAAAACCTGTTAAATTAAATCTAGAGTAAGTAGCAACATATCATCTAGTGAGAGTTACATGTGTCAAATGAAGGAGTGTTATGAGGATTAATGAGTCTGTTATTAAAAAACGCTTTGGGATTCTTGGATGAATGGCATTGTTGAAAGTGGAGGCAGGGTTGGCACTTACAGATTGCAGTTATATCAAGGCTTTCTAACAGACTCTGGGGAAATATAGAGAAAGAAATGGAAGAACTTAAAGCATATCTTCTTTATTGATTGTTGTATCTTATATTACACTTAGCAATTTGAATACTTGATACAGTAAAATAGTGTGGCAGATACCAACATCTACTATGCAAAGTTCTGCAAAGAGTAGTGTAAGCTCATCCAAGAATTTCAACATGGTGTTATATCCCGTGCCAGAAACATTGAGCAATAGCAAGAACCAATTCAGAACAAATGTATTCTTATTCCCCTCAACGGTTTAATAGCCAGATGTCAACCTCGAAGAATGTCAGGATATTCTCTGCTGGATGAAGTTCAAATCTAGCCAAAGACATAACATGATTCCAGGCTGTTTCCCTTCCCATGCATGATGCTGTCATGGGTAGCAGAAAACGCAGTCAATTGCCTAAATACTTCTAAATGCCCATGGGTTTTGAATAGGCTTCCAGATGACTGAATTTTCCTTTTCTTTGTTACCTGGAAGTTTGCATATTGTAACGTGCACACCAAAGATCATCTCACCCTTTGAGGTTTACATGAAATTGTGGTGAGGCGCCCATCATCTCACTCCCAGCAGTCTCTACAGCTCTTTCTGACTTTCTGGGGGTTGAGTCTTCATGGCATCTTCCAGCAACATTTCCCTGTTGCAGCCGACCCTCTCCCAAGTTTCCTCTGGCAGCACAGCCATTCCATCCTCCCCAGTCTGCTGTGGAACCCGAAGCCTTTCCTGGCTTGCCCCAAAGCCTGCTGCCACAGGGTATTTAGCGTGGAGCAATACATTTTACTGACTATTTGAGGTAGCAAATAGCATTTTTCTCCCAGAAATAAAAACGGTCTAAAATATAGTAACAGATACTGCTGTTCTCAAGAGTGTCCCAATCCTCCCAGCACCAAGAACTTTTCATTGACCGCTTCTTTCTTTATGCGGTAGCCTCCTGCCATGCCATGTAGCTCTGCCATTCCTCTGCTCCCTCCCCTGCCTTCTTTTTCTATTTTCTCCTACTTCTAATTTTTCATTCACTCTCTATGCAGCACTACGGTATGCAGCCATTTGTGATCTCCCTTTAGTCTCTGTTCTCAGAGCATTCTCTTCCACCCTTGATGCAGTGTACCAAGCTATTTTCCTGACTAAAAACTGTTTGCTTTAGAAAGGAGTAGCAATAGTTCTTTCTCCAAAGACTAGTTCTGTTGCCTCCCAAGGGGAAGTGTAGGCCACAAGGAAGAGCATCCCAGGCACCAACTTTGCTAAGGAATCATATTAGCTACCCTTTCCACTATTTCTTAGTGTCACAGAACAGAATTTCAACAGATAGAGTTCTAAAGACCTACTTGGTTTTTATTAATGATTTATGAACTGGGCAGTATCTGGAATGGACAGGAGCTCTTCTGAGTTTGGCCAATTGTTTTTATAAGGTAGCCCAAGTGGGAACAAAGAAATAGCATAGTGCAAAATGATGATTGGTTAACATCAGGTGACTTCAGGTTATTCCACTTGTGTGGATGAAAGTAAAGGAAGATTACCCATCCAACTAAGATGAGGTCACTACGAATCTCTACTTCCTTAGAAAACTGGCCTTGGTGGGGATTTAACCATCATCTCCCTCCTTATTTCTCAGAATTCAGATCCTACAAGTAAATAGCTTGGGTTGTGTTTTCGGTGACCTGAAACTTCAGGATAAATAATTCCATGTCAGGTTGGTCTATTGCATCCAAAGCCTAATGCCAGAGTTCAGTCCAAATCAGTGACTGTCCATAAATTTAATTTCATACTAATAAGGACATTTACCACATCACCTGTGGATGGTCCAGCATAAACAACACTGTGTGAACCTTTCCTTAAGATGAGCATGTTTAGGATTTTTAAAGTTTCCAGTATAACAGGTATGTCATGACAGGACATGACAGATTCTAATAGAAATAACCACTGTGACTACTATGAATGGAAGGAAGAGATCCCTAGAGTAAAGTAAAACCCAAAGTGTCATTTGGATTTTTTGAGTCAGAACTTTTTACAACCAAATTGAATTTATTATTTTGAATAGGTAACATATGAATAAGATATAAAATTTAAAAGGCCAAATTGAATAGAATGAAAAGTCACTTTTCTCCCCTTTTGTCCCATTGTTTCTCAGACCCTCTTCCCAAAGGTTACTACGATTAGCAGCCTTTTCTAGATCCTCCCTGAGATTTTTCATGCTTTTGTGAACACAGATATTTTATTTTCCTTGGAGAGATTGTGCTCATTCTATAAATCCTATTGCATTTTGGTTTCTTCTCATTTAATAGATCATCCCTTATCAATAAATATAGATGCTCCTCGCTACATTTATATTGGCTCCATAATTTTACACTGCATATATAGTCCATAATTAATTCAGTCATTGAAAGATATTTAGACTATGTTTAATATCTTATTATAAAAATCTTATAATGAATGTTCTTATAAATATAATATTTTATAATGTGCCATATAAGTATACAACAAATACTTTTACATAAAACCTTTAGGTTAAATTGCATGCATATTTGATTTTATAAGATACTGTTTCATTGTCTTCCATATTTACCCTCCCAGTCATGTATTGAAAAGATAAGAATTCATTCATACTTTTAGAGATAGAAAAGACTGACTAGCATAAAAGAGGGTAGCAGAATTCTGGTAAGGAGAATTGACTCACTCTTAAAATGTAAGCATCTTCAAGACAGTGATTCACCCCCTGGAACAATGCCTGGGATGTATAAATGTGTAGATATTTATGCCAGAAATGTAAAAATACGTAGATATTTATTGATAAATAAATAGCATAGTAACAGTTCTGAGCTAAGAAATAAACCTAGACTGACTGGGGGAGGCAGAATAGTGTCAATAGTGTAGGGCAGTGGTGATGAACCTAGGCATGAGTGCCACAGTGGGCAGTTTGTTATCACTGAAAGCCCTAAAAGGTTTGCCATCACTGGCCTATGATATTACATATGACAAGGGTAAGTGGCAAAAGAAAAGTTGAAAGTGCAAATTGCTTTTCTTCTGTCACCACCTAAAAAACATTCGTGCCCTAGCTGTGCTTATTGTCATAATAAATAGAGAAAATGTGTTGAAATGTATCTTGGATATGATAGTCTTCCACAGGAAAATATTGATTACACCATCCAAGAAAGACCATTAACTTCTGTTATTTTTCCAAGCACTGGTCATTAGTTTTGGAACTATGTAACCACTGAATAGAAATGTTCTAAATACAAATTAATGGTCTTGGCTGTCCTTAAGATCAGGCTAATTGCTGGAGCTGCCTCGCTGTTAGCAGTCATTCCTGATCACCACATTGGAAGAAATGATCAGATGGGCCTTCCAGTGTCCAGGACATTTTGAATGTGTGAAGCCAAAATGGAATGCATGAGTTTAATTATTGGTTTAGTGATCCATGGAAATCAAGTAATTATTAGGAGGTAGGTAAACTGATGAGCTAAAGATTGTATAATAATTATACATACAAACTGTGTGTGAGCATATACAAGTATGTGTGTGCACACTTGTACACACATACGTGTGCACACAGACATACTTTATTAAATGCTACTTCCCACCAGGCACTGTCCCTGTATTATTGCTAGACTTCAGAATTCTAGACTTAGGCATTACTGTCCCCACTTTACAGACAAATAAACTGAAATCTAGGGTGTCTCTGACATGATTACTCAGTTAATAAAATGATGAAGTGAGCATTCTAATCCACATATATAAGATGCTAAACCTATTTTTCAACTATTCTGTGAGCTCAGATTGCAAGTAGGAACTAATGCCATGGTTCATTCACCATTTGTGCCATTATCACATATTTCTTTCTTCGAGCTGTCTCACTAAGTCAGTGGGATGGCAGTGTTTATGACATGCAATTAAATCTCAGTCTCCTATACAGGCTAACTCTTCTAAATAACATGTGATTCCCTTTCCACAAAGAATGGATTAGGCTTCAGATCTAGTAACCACATATTTGTAGTGCATGACTTTCCAGAACATGTCTGATCACCCTGGGTATTGAGGATATTTCAACATTTAGACTCTACATTTATCACAGTGTTTTTGTTGCCTGTAACACTTTTTTTGTACCTGACTCATTAGAGAGATTGCTAGACATTTTAAACCCAAATTGAGTTTAAATACATTTCCTTGACGCATCTGTTTTGTTAAATGGAGCCCATGAAGCTGACATTAAAAGCAATGCCATTAAGAGGGCATAAGGTAAGCTCATTTAGTTGACCAAATTGTATAACACAATGAATTAATATGGTAATACGCCTTTGGAGACCAGCAGCAGATAATAGAGGTGAACAGAGGAGCTTGAGCCTGGTTTTGGAAAAGCAAAAGCAATTCATCATTATGCTGTAACAATATAGGAGAACATTTCTCATTTCCCACTCGTCTGCCCCCAATTCTGAAAACCTTTGGTTGTACTTTTTGAACACTAACTTTGACCAGTAAGACTTTGTTCTCAAAGATTGCTACATTCTTGTTGCCCCAAAAGCACTCTTGTTTTGTGGTTTGAAGCAATGGTAAATAAGTAGGGATTTCAGTAGTAAGTCAGTGGGACATAAACCTACCCCTCTCACCCTGCAGAACAACTAGCAAATCTCTCTTCATATAAGCAGAAAGCAAGGGAGGGAGCAGAGGGAGCTGGCAGAATAGAAATACCATAAAAGATTCTAGCTGTCTTCTCTTGAAGTCAAGCATTAGAAATTATGTGATAGATAAATCATCTGTCACTTCCGGGGTTCAGTCCTTCTCTCAGTGGGTTCTGTTTTTATCCTGCCAGAAAAAAGATTAATGCAAGCCTATATTGCCTGGTCAGCAAGAATGGATTTCCTAGCCATTTTAAGAAAAAAAGAAAATACTATCTAAATAATACCCCAACTATAAAATTAGATGTGACCATTACAGAAAATTTTAGAAAATACAGACAAGCATACAGAAGAAAATACAAAAATATTTAAAATTTCAACTCTCAGAAAGACTATTAATATGCTAGTGTATTTATTTCTATTTTAAATTAAATACTTTTCAAAAACAGGATTTTAGTTGCTATGATAAAATAATTTTAAAATGCTTCTAAAGTTTGAATATTTAGATTTTCAATGAATATTATTAATGCTATTTACAATGAAGAAGCAAAGCAGAAATAAACATTTTCACATCTGTTTGGTGTTCGTTTCTTGTTTGGTTGGTTTTGGACATTCCTGAACCAGGAGGTGTGGTGAGTACTGGAGGGCTGATGTTAAACATACTGGACGTTTTTCAGTCCTCATATTTCTTCAGCTCTCAGTGATTTCTGACACTGTTGGCTACTACTCCTTCACAGAAGCCTTTTTCCTTTGCTCTGTGAAAAGTGTTCCTGCTTCCTTCCTACCACTCTGCCTCTGTTTTCAAAGTCCCTTACTGGTTTTCTCCTCTGTCTAATCATCAATGTGGACATTAGGCTTCCACCCTATCCCCTCTTTACATCTATGCTCAGGGTTTCACTTTCATTTCTATGTCTAAATTTCCCAGCTGTTATCTATTCCCAGCTCTCTTTCACAGGCTCCAGCATGTAAATCCCAGACTCCTGGACTCCTCCCATGTCAGTAATATACAGACATGTCAAATCCATGATCTTACCACAACAATTCTGTACTTCCTAGTCCCTCATTTAGAAGAAGGATAAGTAGTACAGTAGTAGTGTGCATTATATTCTAGTTCCTAGTTTTAATAGGAATGCCTCCATGTTGTGTTCTAAGCAAGATACTACCTGCTGGCCTGAGAATAATTTTAACCATGTAAAATTATATAAAAGAAAACTTTTACCTTCTGATACTTAGACCACATGATTTACTTTCAATGTATGAACCCTATCATGTGGCCTGACCTCACCTTTGTTAGACCAATGATTTTTGCTTTGGCTGCTAAAATTACCCAATTTATAACGGATATTGTAAAACTAATGAAGACCAAAACTACATAGTAAAATAGACAAAAATATTCAATAAAGGACCACAGCTTGTTAAGTACACTAAAAATTGATAAATTAAAAAGAAAAAAAGAGATTCTAAAAATACTAAAAATCAAAACCAAGCTCTCAAACAAAGATCATATCAAACGATCCAGCACACCCACTAGTAGGTGTATATCCAAAAGAACTGAAGTAAGGATCTTAAAGAGATATCTGTATTCACATGTTTAGTGCAGCATTACTCCCAATATCCAAGATATAGAAACAACCCAAGTACCCATCAAGAGATGAATGGATAAAAAATATCCATTCAAAAAAGAAGGAAACCCTGTGATTTGGGACAACACAGATGAATGTCACTATATGCTAGGTGAAATAAACTTGTCAAAAATGGACAAATACTGATTAATCCCATTTATTTGAGGTGTCTGTAATGGTCAAACTCACAGAAGCAGAGAATACAATAGTGCCTGCCAGAGGCTAGGTGCTGGGAGAATTTAGAAGCTGTTGTTTAATGAGTATAAAATTTGAGTTATGCTAGTTAAATATACTGTACAGGTCTGCTGTACAACATACTACCTATATATTACTGTGCATTTCAAAGTTTGTTAAGAGGCTGGATAGATCTCATATTAAGCACTATTATCAAACACGCATAGCAACAACAACAAAAGTACATGGAAACTTTGAGAAGTGTTGGCTATGTCTAGTATCTTGATTGGGTGATGGTACTACATGTTTTATATATCTTCAGACTTATTAAATTATACTCATTAAGGGTATTCAGTTCTCTTCATACAAATATTGTCTCTGTAAAGCTGTTATCAATAAAAAAAACAAGAGCTTAAAGTATACATGGTATCAACTTTTTGGATTTAAACAGATGAAAGATATAATTTTCCTCCTCAAAATTAGGATCTGCTACAGACAAAAAATAGAGGAGCTTAAGGAAATTATGGAAGCCATGAATGCTCTGCACAGGAAATAAAAGGAATTCATAACATAGATTCAAGCAGATATCCAGGAGAATAAAAATTCCACTGAAAGTATCTGCAGCAGATTAAGTCAATGTGAGTACAGGATCTCAGATATAGAAGACAGGCTTGCAGTTAGCAATCATGAAAAGAAAGCTTTACTAAAAATAGCAAGGTAGCATAAGAAATCAAGCCAGCAGCTGCTAGATGAGGGAAAGAAGAATAATTTAAGATTGATTGGAGTCAATGAAAAAGCAGGAGATTGCACAAATGATATTTTTTTAAAAACTGTTCACAGACATCATGGCATAAAACTTCCCCGGTAGGGAAAAGGAATTTGACATACAGATAAGTGAGACATATAGAACTCCATTGGCCATGATCAAAAATAAAATCTACAGTCAGGCATATCATGATCAAGATTTGAGAAATCGAACACAATAGAATCTTAAAAGCTGTTAGGGGAAAATACAAATCACCTATAATGAAAGCCCAGAAGAATCACAACTGACTTCTCAGCACAAACTCTGAAGTCAAAGAGAGCTTGCAGTGAAATATTTCAAGTTCAAGAGAAAAACAATCTTCAACCCAGATTGATGTATCCCACAAAACTGTCTTTCAAGTCTGATGGAGAAATAAGATGCTTCTATGATAAAGAACATCTGAGAAAATTTATTACCATGAAGCCAGCACTCCAAAATATTTTGAAGGACATTCTAGAAAGACAAGAACTACAACTCCATGAATCCCAACAGAAGGAATTCACAGGGCAAGGCAAACATTTAAACAGAGGGAAGGAAAAAAGGAGAGGAGCCAACAACAGGAAAATAACATGACAAGGATAAGTCAATACATATCAGTTATAACTATCAATATTAATGGTTTCAATTCACTAATCAAAAGACACAGGCACACTGGATCAAAAAGCAAGATCCAACAATATGCTGCATATTAGAAACACATTTTTTTAAAAAAAATAAACATATAATTCAAAAAGAAATTCATAAACTGAAAGTCGAAAGATGAAACAAAACAAAACATTACTCCATGAGACAGGAACCCAGAAAAAAGCAGCAGTAGCTATTCTATTTGTGGACAAAGTAAAGTTCAAGCCAAGACTGATAAGACAAATAAACAAGGTCACTACATCTTTGTAAAGGGAGAAATTCAAGAGGAAGAGGTAACAATCATAAATAGATATGCAGCAAATACCAGTGCACTGAACTATATAAAACAAATATTAACAGATATGAAAAATAAAATGAGCACAATACAATTATATTGGAGATCTCAATACTCAACTGTCACAAAAAGACAGATCAACTGCACAAAAAAATCAATCAGGAAATATTAGAACTGAACCAAACTTTTGAACAAATGGACCTAGTAGATATTTACAGAGTGTCCCACCCCACGACATCAGAATACACATTCTTCTCAGCTGCACATGAGACATTCTTCAAGATAGATCACATACTAGCTCATGGAACATGCTTAAGTAAATGCAAAAGAACTAAAATTATTCCATGCATACTATCAGACCATTGTGCGATAAAATTGGGAATCAATGCCAAAAGAAATGACAAGATCTTCATGAACACATGGATATTAAATAGCACACTCCTGAACAACCAATGGGTCACAGAGAAAACTAAAGAAGTCAGTTTCTGCAGTTAAATGATATGACAACCACATAATGGAAGTTATGGGATGCAATGAAAGCAGTCTTAAGAAGGAAATTTATAGGAGTGAATATTCATATGAGGAAAACAGAACAAGGCAAATAACAACTTAATGGTGAACCTCAGACTTCCAGAAAAAGAAGAGCAGGCTATGCCAAAAGCTTATATGAGGGAGGAAATTATGAAGATCAGGACAAATTAACAAATTAGAGACTAAGAAAACAATAAAAAGACTCAATGAATCAAAGAGTTGGTTCTTTGAAAGATCAAATAAAATTGACAAACCCTTATCCAACCTTATCAAAAAAAGGACAGAAAAGATTCAAATCCATGCGATTAGGAATGAAAGGGTGAAATCACAACAAACCCTTCAGAAATTCAAATGACTTACTTTGAAAACTTGTATTCTTTTTTTTTTTTTTTTTTTTTTTTTTTTTGCAGCACTGGGGATCGAACTCACAACCTCGCACCTGCCAGGGCAGGCACTTAAGCTGCTGAGCCAAACTCCCAGCCCTAGATTTTTGAGGCAGGGTTGACCTATGTAGCTCAGGCCGGCCTTGCGCTCGCGTTGTAGCCCAAGCTGGCCTCGAACTCACAATGCTCCTACCTCAGCCTCCCGAGTGCTGGGATTAAAGGCGTGTGCCACCACGCCCGGCTGAAAACTTGTATTCTAATAGGATGGAAAATATAGAAGAAGCAGATGGAGTCCTAGATACATATGAATTACCAAAACTAAATCACAAAGGTATAAAAATTCTAAATAAACCAGTATTAATGAATGAAATTGAACATGTAATTAAAAACCTACCAACAAAGAAAAGCCCAGGCCCTGATAGATTCACTGCTGAATTCTATGAGAAATTTAGATGTTTTGGTAGCGATGTATGTGCACCTATGTTTATAGCTGCACAGATCATAATAGCCAGGTCTTGGTAATAACCTAAATGCCCCTTGACTGAGGAATGGATAAAAAAGATGTGGTATTTCTAATAATGGAATACTACTCAGCTAAAAAGAATGATAAACTAAACACTTTTATACTTAAATGGATGCACCTTGAAAATATACTTATCAGTAAAATAAATAAGTGACACATATGTAACCATCATTTTGTTGCACTTGTGTGACAAACTGAAAGAAAATCCATCTATGTATATAAAAAACTAGTTAAGATAGTTAAAGAAAAAGACTTTTCAGTGAAAAGTAGTTTTCACAGGGTCATTTCAGATTTCATTTTTACTGTGAATTGTTCTTTGAAAATAATATAACAATTATAACATTTGTGTTTCTTGCTGATGTTTTTCTAATGTCCTAAACATTCTTTTTGTTATGACATAAAATAAAATTAAAATTAAAAAAATTTAGAGAAGACCTAACACCACTACTTTTCAAACTCTTCAATGAAATTGAAAGGGAAGCAATACTCACTAATTCATTCCTGGAAGCAAGCATTACCCTGATACCAAAACCAGATAGAGAAGGACCCAACTAAAAAACAGAACTATGAACCAATCTCCCTAATGAACATAGATGCAAGAGTCCTCAATAAGATACTGGCAGAGACTGCAGCAGATCATCAAGAAGATTATACACCATGATCAAGTGGGATTCATCCCAGCTATGTAGGGATGGTTCAACATACATAAATCAATAAATGTAATATACCATATCAACAGAGCCAAGGACAATAATCATATGATCATTTCAATAGATGCAAAAAAAGGTTTTGACAAAGTCCAGCACCCATTCATGATAAAAATCCTACAGAAAATTGGAATACATGGTCTATATCTCAACCTGATAAAGGCCATCTATGACAAACCAATAGCCAACATCATATTAAATGGACAAAAACTCACAGTTTTCAACTGGAAATCAAGAAAAAAACAAGGGATGTCCACCGTCTCCACTCTTATTCAACATAGTTCTAGAAACAAGCCAGAACAATTAGACAAGAGAAAGATAAAAAGAATAATGATAGGAAAGGAAGAAGTCAAATTATCATTATTTGCAGGTGACATGATACTCTACATAGAAGATCCCAAAAACTTACTAAAAAATTGTTACATTTAATAAGGAAATTCAGTAAAATAGCTGGATACAAAATCAACACTCAAAAATCAATAGTCTTCCTGTACATGAACAACAAACTCACTGACAGAAAAATTAGGGAAACAATACATTTCACAATAGCAACTGAAAAATGAAATAGGAATCAATCTAAAACAGGATGTAAAAAATCTCTACATTGAAAACTACAGTACTCTGAAAAAGGAGATTGAAGAGGTTATCAGAAAATGGAACAATATCCCTTCCTCTTGGGTAGAAAGAACGAATATAGTGAAAATGGCCATACTTCCAGAACTGTTATACAGATTTAATGCAATTCTGATCAAAATTCCAATAGCATATCTCACAGAATAGATAAAACACTCCTAAAATTCATTTGGAACAAGAAGAAACTGAGAATAGCAAGGATAATTTTGGGCAACAAAGGTATGGCAGGGTGCATCACAATTCCTGACTTGAAATCATACTATAAAGCTATTGTGATAAAAAAAAATACTATGCTACTGGAAAAATAAAACAGACATGAAGACCAATGAAACAGATTAGAAGACAGAGAAACAACTCCAGACATAGTCATCTTTTACAAAAGTACCAAACACCTTCACTGGAAGAAAGATAGCCTCTTTAATAAATGGTGCTGGAAAAACTGGCTCTGCACTTGTCAAAGATTAAAATTGAACCCGTATCTTTCACCATGCACTAAACTAAATTTGAAATGGATCAACAATCTAAATATTAATTCCAAAAGATTAAATTTGAGTGAAGATAGAGTAGGTAGAACTCTTGAAGACATTGGTGTAGCCAAAGACTTTATGAATAAAACCCTGATTGCACAGGAACTATCACAAGGAATCAACAACTAGGATCTCATCTTATTAAAAAGCTTTTGCACTACGAGAGATACCACCAACAGAGTAAAGCGGGAAAAATGTTTTCTACCCTTTCTCAAAGGATTAGTATCAAGAACATATAAAGAACTCAAAAAAAATTAGTCCTCCAAAATTTAAAGACTCAATTCAGAAATGGGCATCTGAAATGAATATACACTTCTCAGATGAAGAAATATAAACAGAAGGCTGGGGATTTAGCTCATTGGCTTTAGTGCCTACCTGGCAGGTGTGAGCTTGTGAGTTTGGTCCCTGGTACCATACAAAAAACAAAATGAAGCAAAACAAAATTTAGAAATACAAGCGGAAAATCAATAATTGAAAAAAATGTTCAACAACACTGATCATTTGAGAGATGTAAATTAAAACAGCACTGAGATTCCATCTCACACCAGAAAGAATGGCTATTATCAAGAAACCAATCAATGACAAATGCTGGCAGGGAGCTGTGAGAGAAAAGGAACCCTTCTCCACTCCTGGTGGTAGTGCAGACTGGTACAGCCACTGTGGAAATCAGTGTGGAGATTCCTCAAATATCAGGACTGAAGGTCGCATTTGACCCAGCTATTCCCCTTCTGGCTATCTTCCCAGAAGAATTAAAAACATCATTCCACCGTGATACATGTGCACCCATGTTTATAGCAACAATTTGTAATAGACAGATCTTGAAAACACCCAAATGCCTATCAGTTGGGGAATAGTTAAAAAAGATGTGGTCTTTTTATTCAATGGAGTACTACTCAGTCATAAATAAGGATAAACTTGAGACTTTTATAGGTAAATGGATGCAATTTGAGACCATACTCATAAGTGAAATAAACTAGATGCACATGTGCAAACATCATATTGTCTCCCTAATA
>RJWM01016834.1:0-44475 GCA_004363535.1 Dasyprocta punctata | reverse complement strand
TAAAGGGCAACATGCTACTATAAGTTCTCCTGTAGAAAAAGAAGTCCCTTAACAATGTATTCCAGGAACCAAAAGAAGAATCATATATAAGAACTCAAAGGTCAGTCAGTTGTGGTACACAATTATTTACCAGTCTTCTCTTTCTTAGTTTGGACTTTGAACTGAAGAAGGGCCACTGGATTTCAGGTCCTCTGATGGAGTCCTCATCTCAAGGTAAAGACTGGCCCACCAATGCTACCTCCCACTGCTTTTTCTATCAGACACATAGCAGAAAACATCCATTACTGAATCCTGTCCTTTATTCCTAAGTTCAGATAAAAGCTTGTGCTGTGTTTGAATATCACTTAAAAATATATATATCACTCTATTCCAGCACTTGTTCTAATGATAGATAAACCATTTACATGGCTAAGATGCTACGCTGGAAGAATCACTATGGTAATTTTTCTTTCTTCTTCCATAAAAGTAGTACTGTATAGAGCAACATAATAACCATTTTCATTGTCAAAGAACTCAAGTAATGACTTTCTGAAATTTTAAAACTCACACATTGACTGAAGTCTCAGAGTTTTGTTTTGTTTTATTTTATTGGTATAAACTAGTCTATGGAAGATACCACCTTCTTTAATTCCTGTTATCTTTTGCCAACTAACAGATACAAATGTCCCTGCATTTACTATACTTAAGCTTTGTCACAAACATGCTTTAAAATCCACTAAAGACTATGATACCACAATAAAATAGAACAACAGCATTTATCTCTGGATGGTAAAGTTCTATACAATTATTTTACTTTATATTTTTACATCTTTGAAGCTTTCTTCAGTACACTTGGATCACTTTCATAACCACAGAAATAAAAGTTTAAATCAGTACAATTTTGTATACATATGCTCACAATCATTTTTAAAATGTAAAAATAAAAATTAAACTGGGCATGGCGGCACATGCCTGCAATCTCAACATTCAGGAGACTGAGGCAAGAGGTTTGCCGTGAGTTCAAGGCCAACCTAAACTACATAGCAAAACCCTGTCTCAACAAAACAAAACAAAATAAAAACAAAAATTAAAACACTAACCCCATTACTTTTCCCAAGTGAAGAGACTATGACTAACTGTTCTTTTCCTTCCCTCTGCTTTTTCATATTTTCCAAGTTTTCTGTAGTGAATGTATATTGCTCTTACAACACTTTAAGGAGAGACACAGAGACACAGAGACAGAGACAGAGACAGAGAGAGACAGAGAAAGACAGAGACAGAGACAGAGTGTGTGTGTGTGTGTGTGTGTGTGTATGTGAGAGAGAGTTCTGTGTGTGTCTGTAGTGAAGGAGAACAAGTCAAAATCACCACCAGTCGGCAGGAAATCAGTCTGTTGATATCTGTGTGAAGTGAGGTCAGGGGACAGGGAAGAAAGGACTATCAAGCCTTGCTTATTCTCTGGCCACTGACCTTCGGCATCTATGCCAGCCACAGAGGGAGCAGCAATCCCACTTAGGCTTCCCTTTGCAGTTAGGCACCTTCATGGGTCTCAGGAGGCAAAGCCTACTTTACTGCCACTTTCTCCTCCCCAAATTGTCTCCATGCCATGAAACCAGCATAGCCCAACCAGCCACACAGGCATTGGAAAACTGTATGTTTATTTGCAAAGAAAGACAAGGTTGCCTTGTAAAGCCCAGAATTAAGTGCCCTAAACAGATTCTGAGTTTACAGGGCTCTCTCAAACCGCATTATTTTTCCCCTAATAAAGTTTTCCTCCTTGCTCCCACAGTAGAGAAAAACATTTTATGACTCGCCTTTAAAAATGATACGGTGGGAGACTGATAGCACAACAAGAAATCTGATTCCCCTGGTGGAAAAGAAAAGAAGAAAAAAAAAAAAACAGCTCTAGCAGACATTATTCTATAGCAACGAATAGACTAACCACAAATATCTCTGTTTTTAAAGCATCTGAGGGTAAATGCCTGCTGTACATTTTGTAACAAACTGACAAATTTCTTTTGCTATTGTGTTAGCCTGAGTGACCTAAAAGTAAGAGAAGTGGCTGATGTATCATCAGCTTCAGAACTATTTTTAATAATATGTGCTGCTTCTGTGCTACATGACGACAAGGAACATGCAGGGGTGACTTCTGTTACAAGTCCTTCCCCTTCCCCTGCCTGTGTTTATACTAGCATTGTGCTCATAATCATCCTTCCAGTTCAGCTGCGGGCAGAAAGAGATTTTCTTTTTTTAGTTTATTTTCCCTAATCCCTTTCACTGTAGTATTCAATATTTCTTGCAATTCTCTGGGGTACTTTAGACCAATATCTTTAAAAATGTGGCCCATGATGCTTCACTAATCTCATTCTTGGGCAGGTGTTTTCTCATTTCCTCAACCCCAACTCCAAATATTAAAGGACAACTTTTCTCATAGTGAGAAAAGCTGGGTAGCCAGATCTTGATTAGAACCCCAACTCAGACACTTACTAGGGTGTATGAGTTGAAGTGCATAACTCAGCCTCTTTAAGATTCAACTCAATTACTGAAAAACAGATAAACAATACTTACATTTCTAGGTCGTCACAAAGAAAAAGAAGCTCTATGTAAAAGGTTCTAGCCAGTAGCAGATCTCATTGAAAGGTAGCTGTTATTCTAATCACACCACTAACCTCACCTGCCAGTGTCCCCATCTTGTAAGATATGGCTAAGGATTTCTCTTATTGCCTTAGATTTCACTGTTTAGATGACTTTCATATCACTCTGAGCTCTACATATTTCCCTATGTGCTTTCCCTTCTTCATTACCCTAACCCTTTAGACACCTTTGGTCTAAGCACCAGTCTTGCTGGCAAACCTGTCTATCAAAAGGTTTCTTCCCCTTTTGTTTCCTGTGTTAACTTATGCATCTACCCAGCAAACATGGCTGAGCACCAGTGAAGCATCCATCCTCCCAGAGCTTATGGTCTAGAGATTAAGAAAATATGCACACACCCATGGCTATGGAAGAAGTAAGGTTGAGCTTTTTCTAAGAAATTGTATTTTATTTTGAAATCAGTCACAAGATAGTAGATACCAGCATGACTTGGATAAAGCCTGAAGCCAGGCTAAAGCAGAAAATGTCTCAACACCATCTTGTGTTTCCAGTGGCTAATAAAAGAAAAGACAGTGAAAAAGACAAATACTGTGTGGCCCACACATACGAAAAGTTTAGAACAGGCAAATTCATAGACACAGAAAGTAGAATGAAAGGCAACCAGGTGCTAAGAGGGAAAGGTATATGAGGAGTTACTAGTTCGTCATTGCCATCTTAGTAAAGGGTAATGAAAAAGTTTCAGAAACAGTTGTAATGGTTAACACAACATTGTGAACATAATTAGGCACAAAATTTTACACTAAAAATAGTTAAAAGCAGAAATTTAATACTATGTTCATTTTACTACACAAAAAAATACATAATGAGGTAAAATCAAACTATGTCACATATTGAATAATAGCAGAAATGTTTTGAAAAATCTATATATAGCTGCCATGAAAACATTATAGAGTATACTTACACAAAGTATGACAGGTAAAACATCACTAGGCAATATAATTTATGGGACTCTGTGTTAGTCAGTTTAGCATTACTATTAAGAAATACATGAGGTAATTCATTTACAAAGAAAAAAATGTATTTTGTCACCATTCTGGAAGTTTCAATCCAAAATCACATAGACTGTTGCTTTGTGCCTCCGCCAGGGATGCTGGATGACAATGGCAGGCAGTGGTGGAAAACACTGCTCCTACAACGAACCAGGAAAATCAAAAAGGAAGAGGAGGAGGCCAGGGTCCTATAATTCCTGAATTAACTTCCTGGTCACTGGGTCAAAATACCCAATGCCCACCACTTAAAGGAAGAAGAGTTTAATTTGTCTCTTCTTTGAGGAATTCGGGCCCTGGTTAGCTGGCTCCAAAGAAGCAACATCATGGCAAAAGGGTGGAGCAAAGCTGCTCAATCCATGGTGGTCTGGAATCAAAGCCTGGGAACAGTGCTAAAGAGGAACCAGCTAGGGACTATGTACTGTACCCTTCATGACCTATCCTGGCATACCCAGGAATGCACTTTACTAATCTACTGTTTCTTAATCCAATGACATTAACAAATCAGGATTAATGGTCACAGTTAATTTCAAGGACATGCCCCCAATGACTCACAAGGCCCCATTTCCTAAAGATGCCACTATCTCCAAATTGGTGCCACCCTAGGAACCATTTGGAGAACACCTGCATTTAAGCTATAGCAAGACCATGGTTGTATACGCAGTCCATCATTGATGAAAACACCATGGAGTAAAAAAATGACCATACAGAGTTACAGACAGTAAAGTGTCTCCCTTGTCACCATATCCCAGTCCCATCAGGTTACATGTGACTCCTTACACATGACTTCCATAGTAGTATAGTCAGAAAATGTTTTTTGAAACATCAGTATGTATTAGGCACCATGGTAGCTCAAGGTACTACAAGAAAAGCATCTCATGTCTGTGCTCAGATGAGACTCACAGTGCAAAGTACCGTTGTCCCATTTGCCTGACCAAAATTCCACCTGCTTCAAGGTTTTAAGGTCACCTGTCTGGAATTAATTACTTTCTCCTCCATACCCCTGCAGCTTGATGCCCATTGTTTCAGCCCTCATTACAGTCTCCCCTTATTTTGCCCTTTGTAAGGCATCTCTGCCATAATCCCCACCTGTCCTGCTCTGGCCTTGCAAACTCCTTCAAGTCAAGGGCCAGCTTTTCCTCTGTGCACTTGCCACTTCACAGAGTGCCTTCACACAGTAGGCCTACAATGTTTGTTGGCTCCCACTATCTGGAGAACAATATTTCAGAGCCTGCCAACAGCCCAGCAGCAGGCCCCTCACATGCTGCTATCAATCACTTAATCCCCTCATTCTTTGCTGCACTATCCTTAGAAGCTGTTTCTCCACCATTAGTAAAAAGAGGAAAAGTGACTACCTTCCCCGCCATGAAATAGCTTTAACATCGAGAGTGCTGAGCCGTGTGCAGCTCAGGTCTTCCCTCCCTGGTTGATGAAAGGAACACACCTAGGAGTATTCAATGCACAGTGAGAATTTTAATTCCAGATAAGGTCGATCATTAAGAATCAAAAATAAATAAATGTGGGAAGGTTGAAAAGGGCAGAAAGGGGGAATATTCAATTGCACAAATCGAAAGAATGTTCATAATAAATGACTAGCAGTCATAGAGAACTGATTTCCCTTTCACTGAGCTCTACAACTAAAACATTTATGTACAGACTTTGGAAAAGTTGGATATGATGTGTTTATATTTGTATTTTAGTGCATAAGCTTTTTGCAGGGACAAAACAGAGCTAAGCTTTAAGCCTTTAATAATAGCTACTATTTATTACATATCATCAAAACTGGCATATATTAGTTTATTGAACACCCCCAACAGTCTACAGAGGACAGAAATGTGATCATTCTAAGGAAACCAGCACCCAGAGAAGGTAAATTTCTGGTTCAAGGGTCATACAGCTGGGAAATAACAAACAGGATTAAAATAGGTTTTCTGATTCCAAAATTAACATCTTAGCCAGTCTACCAAATCAAGTGTTTACATGCCCCCAATGCCCTCAGCTTTTACCTGTCTGTACTTCTGCCCAAAACCCAGGGGTCATCTTTGATTCCTATCTTTCTGTACCCTTTACATGCAGTTAATCATCAGATATTGCTGCACTGCCTCCAAAATGGATCCAGAGCTTAGCTGGTTTCTCTCCCCTCTACTGGTCTCATTCTGATCCCAGCCACTGTCACAGCTGACAGGAGCCCCAGCATGAGCTTCCAGCTGATCTCTGTCCAATCTTGTCTTCAACATTCTGTTTTTCTGTGTAGTTACCAGAGTGAACTTATAAAGCATGAATCATAATGCATCACCCCTGCAATGAAGCCATACAAAGCTTCCTGTGGTCTTGAGAATAAAATCCTAAATCAGATGGTGGCCCATAAGCCAATCATGATCAGACCCCTTTGATCTCATCTCCTACTTACCGCCCCATGCTCTCCCCAGACCATACCACTGTACTCCTGCTCTTGCTTCCTCCCACACTCTCCACATGTACAACTGCTACTTTCTCACCTGAAATACCCTCCCTACAGCCCTACAGACCTTCTGTTCACCCTCTCTATTATCCCAGAGGAATGTTCCCACCCTAACGTGCTAGCATACTCCTATGTCATCTACTCCTAGTCATTTGTTTGTTGTTTTGTTTTGTTTGTTTATTTGTTTTTGGTACCCAGAATCAAACTCACAACCTTACACTTTCCAGGAAGGTGTTTATGACACTGAGCTATATCCCCGGTCCCTCCTAATCATTTTCTATCCTGCACTAGAATTCATTTTCTTCCTGTCATTTTCTTCCTAGTACCTCTTTGTTAGCTGAGTTTCTCCAGAGAAACAAGACCAGTAAGGAAGATATATATGCATAAGAGGAGTTTCACTATGGGAGGTCCAGAAGTCACATACTGTGCTATCTGTAAGCAGGAGACCCAGGAGAGTAATGTAATTCAGTCCAAGGCCAAAGGGCTGAGAAACATCAACAATCACGGTATCACTTTCCAAGTTCAAAAGTCCAACAATAAAGAGCTTAAGAAGAAAGAGAGACCATGTCCTTCCTCTACCTTTTTGTTCTATCCAAGCCCTCAACAGACTAGATGAATCTGTACACATTCCGTGGATTCAAATGCTCATGATCACCTCTTACAGAAACACTTTCACAGACATACCCAGAAATAGTATTTCACCATCCTTCTGGGAGACCCTGAGCTCAGTCAACACACACAATTAAGTAACACAAACTATCTAAAATTGTATCAATTATTGCTTTAAATTTTTATTACTGCCTCCTCATCCCCAAACCCTAACTGGAACATAAACTTCACAAAGATGAGTACTATGTTTCCAGTGCTTAGAACAGTAGTTGGTACCTGTCAGATCCTTAATGATTACAGAGCATCAATTGATTCAATTCAATGTGAGCAGCTCACTCAGCTATCCTTCCATCCAGTTTTGGTTTTTGTATCAAGTATTTTTATTATTTTAGGAAAAATAAAACAAAATTTCATAACACAATAACAAGAGAATAACAATAGTTAATACTGTGCATCATTATCTTAAAAGTAGCTACTCAGAGTTCAAAACACAGACAAAAAACGATTCTTTCCTATAAAGAAAAACAGAAAACAGCCCAAAACTTTCTTCTCAATGAACTAAGGGAAACTAGTAGTACAAATGGAACAAACTAGCATATATATTAAAATATATTTGAGACAATGGAACAGGCACTTTGGAGAATTATTTTAACTTCTGCCTACCTATCTATAGTTATCTATCTTCTTTTTGCTCTTTTTTGTATGTGTGACTTTCTCATATAAGAGAAGCCATGCAATATTTAAACTTGTGTATCTGACTTATTTCACTTAATATTATATTCTTAAGTTGCATCCATTTACCTATAAAAGCCTTAAATCTATCTTTATGGCAGAGTAGTCTTCCACTGTGTATAAATACTACATTTTCTTTATCTATTCATCTGTTGCTGGAAATATACTGTTTCCAAAATCTAGCAATTATAAATTGTGCTGCTACAAACATGGGTATGCATATATTGCTGTAATATGATGATTTTAACTCTTTCGGAAGGTAACTAGAAGTGGGATATTTGGGTCAAATGGAATTTCTAGTTTGTTTTTGAGGGCTTTTCACATTGATTTCTAAAGTGGTTGTACTAGCTTACACTCCCACCAACAATGCAGAAGGGTTCATTTTTCCCCCACATCCTCATGCACATCTGCTATCATTAGTATTTTTTAATGATAGCCATTCTTTCTGGGTTAAGATGGTGTCTCAGTGTAGTTTTAATTTGCATTATCCTACAACCCAGCTCACAGGTCACCTCTTTTGAGATATCTTCCCAGCCATCTCAATCCAACCCTTCTCTCTGCACCCTCAACTCTATCCCATCAAAATACTTAGCAAAGCCTACTGTAGCTCTCTATCACACTTAATCATCAACCTGACTGCACAAAAATGGCTCCCACATGTTTGGTGAAAGACTAGGAAAATAGACCTTTCTTTATTATTTTTCACAGGTAGTTAATGCTCTTATTAGGGAGCTTATTGGAATGCTTGTAGGAGAGACTACACTGAAAAAAACCTAAAAAAAATTTTTGAGTGCCTAATGTTTTAAAGCTTACATTGAGAACAGAAGTCAAATGAAGGTCTTAAATCAGGAGGGAGGGCTATTATCATCATGGGTAATGACGCATGGGAAACGATTGGTACATTTTGGTTGAATGACTTACAGGGTTAGATGAGTGAGAACTTCATGGACATGGACATCTCAGGCAGCCAGCTGCTTCAGGGACACACTGTTTACTTCAGATGCTAATAGGCCATGAAGTCTAAAGGCGCCTGCACAACATGAGTAAACCAAAAATAGAAAAAAAAATCAAATTAAATGATTAACTTTGGGTTGCTCTTCCCAAAGCCCATGATAACAATCCCTTTCTTTTGAGAGCAATCTTTCTTTGACCTTATTAATTCATTTTTGAGGTTATAGCCATCTGATATTCTTTTGGTTCTGGGCCTTTCTGTTTTTTAAGATGCATCTGAAGATATCTGATCTCACCACCATAGGGGTGGGTTCTCTGGCTTGTTTTACAGAGCTCTGGAGATACTTTACTGTTGACCTCATTCCACCTACATTACAACAGCCTAGAATTTGCATTTTGTCCTTTATTAATTCTTAGTATTCTCCAGGAAAGGATTATCTCCACTTGCTGTCCAACCCTTGCCTGTTCTTGCATTCTCTCTGAGTGGTAGGTAGAATTTTCCCCCAATCAATTGTGATTTCCTGGTTTGGAAAATGGCAGCAGTAAATAATCCTTGTCTTTAGGATTGCACTGGTTCTCTTGTCTAAATTGCATTCTCAGAAGGAATCACTTCATTAGCAAATTAAGTTGAGCCTATTTAGTCAATATGGGCCCTAAAGGACTGAGAAGATGGAATTTATTGAAGTTCCTACTACAATTCAGTAGTAAATTCCCCTAACATGTCTACTAGACATGGAAAAGTTAGATTCTATTTTGCTGGCCCTTGTAACTATAGATGTTGACAAAACAAAATATTTTTTTGGCCAGCATTATCCCCTACTACATCTTATTTTTGTAAATTTCAAACATGGTTCACTGGGAAATTTTGCTTCTGTCTGATGCTTTTTCCTCAACTTTGTGGGTTTAGGATTTGCTTCACGTTGAAAAAAAGCAATAGAATATTGCATTTTTACTGATGCTTCCTTACACGCTTAGCTCCTTTGCCAAAAATCACAGATCTAAATCTCAGTCCATCCAAGTCCAGCCACTTAGAAATCACTCCTCTTAATTCCCTTAATTATCTCATATTGATCTTTGTCAACCCCTATTCTGCAAGGACAGTGATGAGGAAAAGGGTGGCCAAATACGTCCCAGTCTTCCTCAGTGTTAGGGTTCTAGGGCTTCTCCATCAAATGATAACAAGAGAACAGAACTGAGGAAGAGGTGCCATGGCCTGTACTTTATCCTAGGGGATTTCACTACAGACAAACCCAAAAACTCCATCACAAGCTCATCCCATAAGGCAGACTGTGCCAACCTCACAATCCAGAAGCTCTGAAATATGGTCTTCCGGAGACAAGATGAATCAACATACTCAATAGCTCTTCTGGAAAAATTGAGAGAAAACAAAATGATATCAATCTGAATGATATTTGAAACATTCTAAATAGCATTTTCTTTTTTTTTTTTTTTTTTTTTTTTTTTTTGTGGCACCGGGGATTGAACTCACAACCTCGCGCCTGCCAGAGCAGGCGCTTAAGGCACTGAGCCAAACTCCTGGCCCTGGTTTTTTGAGGCAGGGTCGCACTATGTAGCTCAGGCCAGCCTTGCGCTCGTGTTGTAGCCCAAGCCGGCCTCGAACCCACAACGCTCCTCCTACCTCAGCCTCCTGAGTGCTGGGATTAAAGGCGTGCGCCACCACGCCCGGCTTAAATAGCATTTTCAATGAATGAAAAAATATCCTAGTACTTACAAGTTTACTTGAGTCATTTTAATTCAAGTTCAATAGTATCTAACTCAAGCTTTTAGCATTGTTTACATAGAATAACAGTAATTCTCCTTAACATCAAAAGAAAGGGAAGAAAATTGAGATCACCAATTCAGTGTAATGGCCAAGGTAATTAACTCATCAAACATTTACTGAACATCTACTATGATCAAATATTATGTGGGCTGGAACAGATATAAAAATGTGTAAGACACTCCCTGGTCCACAGACTGTAACCCCCATACTCCATGGGAAGAAATGGACACATAACTAATAAAAATACAATTTGGAGGTGAAACATAGGTATACACACAGGAACATTGTGTTGTATGCACATGCATGTGTGTGTATGCACATACATACTTGGTAGAGGTAGAATTTGAGAGTAGATACTTTACTGTGTTTGCAAGGCATAGATCGACAAAGAATTAATTAAATGAGCATTACAACCCACATATGTATAATACATTAGTTTCCTCACATTTAAAAATAATTGTCAATCTACCCACACAAACAAGAATCTACAGCAAAATCCACTCTCACATGATTTTAGTTTTGCCTTTTTCATTTCAGAATATTTGCTTCTTAGGAGAAAGAGTAATATTTCCTACTCATACAGAAACATTTGGTTTGAGTTCTAACTTTTCTCATTCAATCTTACTTCTTAAGAAAAATAACATTTGTTGAGCACCTACTATGAGCCAAACCCATATACTATTTAGTTCAACAATTCCCTAAGGAAAGTGTTGGTTCCAGCACTCTCTACCCTTATTAAAGATAAGAAAATTTGTATTTGACCTTGGCTTTCCAGCCTCCAGAACTATGAGAAACAAATCTTTATTCCTTCTCTGTATAGCCAGGGAGGGGTATTTTGTTATAGCAGCCCAAATGGACTAAGAAAACTAATAAACAGAGAAAAAAATTACTGAAAGTAGGATCCTTACTAGAATGTCTAAATACGTAACCTTTGTGGAACAGGACAGAAATCCATAAGAAGAAATACTGGGAAAAAAAGAAAGAAATACTGAGATGTAAAAATATTGTAAGATAAAAATGGTAACTTGAGGAAAGATGGCAAGGACACGAGGCCATAATAAGAGAATTTAAACCCACAATGGAGGCAGTGAATAGCAGAAATAGATTGTATCAAATCACATCAACAACAGAGTGAACAAGCCAAGAACTATAACAGTTCATGGAAAAGAAATCTGAATAGCTGAAAAAATAAGTATTATCAAAATCATAATAAAAGAAGACATTCCTGAGCTGAGGAGATATCAACTTTTCAAATTTTAATGTCATGTTAATTCATTCATTTCCTTAACTTTAATGAGTGCTTACTATGTACCAAGATTCATAGCTGAACATAACTGCATTCTAGGAAAAATAATTTTTAGAAAGACCCATCATCCTTTGTCTTAACATGCTAAAATTTTAAGCAAAAAAACAAAGTTAAAAATCTCACATGCACTGTAGAAGTAACACAGGATAGAAAGAAAAATATTTAGGTTGGCTTCGACTACTGAAATAAGCTATAAAGGTGTGTGCCTTAAATTTTAAGAATAATTTTAACCCAATAATTTAAACCCAATGAAGAATTCTTACTTATATAAAAATGATAGAAAGAAATTCTTACATATATAGGGCTTTATAAAACAGAACCATCATATGACTGAAAATTTTTAAGAAATAGTGCAGGCAACAATGAAATCAAATGAATCTTTTTTAGTTCAAAATGGCTAGATGAATGTACATGTTTCTCCTCCTGGGCCCCAAACAGATTATAGTGGCAGAGAAAGGAAGGAAGGAAGGAAGGAAGGAAGGAAGGAAGGAAGGAAGGAAGGAAGGAAGGAGGGAGGGAAGAGAGGGAAAGAGGGAGGAAGGGAGGAAGGAAGGAGGGTATTCCTCAAAGTGCTAACACTGATTAGGAAATATGGCAGTAAACCAAAGTTTCTAAGAAATTTCTGGAAGACAGAAGAAGACAAACTGGATGAACTGCAACAGAAATGCCACTGCTTAAAAAATCCACTAAAGAAGCTGTGGTAGAACTGAGAGTGTTTTTTCATGGAAGCAGTCTTCCAAGTTAGCAAGAACTCGGAGGAGGAGTGAAGTGAGGGACAGAAATTGAGGGCATGATACTTCCTGCAGAAACTAAGTAATCCAGCTGGGGCAGGGCGGTGCCCTCTGGAAGGATGGCAGCCCAAAGATAAAAACATCCGAGGTAGGGGAGCTGCCTGCTTTCCAGTCCTGCTTTACATCCTGAAGTGAAGGCCCCCAGGAGTCAAGCTCTGCCCTGGGAAGGATCCTCTAGTGAAACGCAGATATGCTCTTACTCAGTTCTGTACTGACAGAGGAAATCTGCCTAACCTGCCATTAAGTGACAGTCTTTCCATTGCAAATAAAAATGTGTAATCAGGGCTTGGCAGACAGTTGAGAAAAAACACAGAACAACCCTAAGAAAGAAAAACTAGTTTAAAACTTAACCTGCAGGGCTTATTAATTCAAGAAAAATTTTAAAGGACTAAAAATGTATAATTGATGTCAGTGAACATATTATTTCCAGATAAAATCATACTTCTGTAAAAGGAATAATCCAAGAACAGACTCAGGGAATTAAAAAACATGACTGCTGCCAATGGTGTGGCTCAGTGGTAGCATGCGTGCTTAGTATGCTCAGGGCCCTGGGTTCAATTGTGAGCACCAAAAAAATGTTCTAATTTAATTTAATCAAAATAGGCGATTAATGAAATATTCAGAAGAACAACTGGGAGAAAACACTGAAAAATTACTGAAGTCTGAAAATTCAAAGTTTAGGAAAAAAGCAGATGAAAGAGAATTGACAGTAAAGGGCCATATATATTCAGGGGCAGCTCTGGCAAGGAACTTCTAATGAGAGTTTGATAATATTGAAGACATAAATAAATCACCAAAACAATCAAACACCCCTAACCAGGGAGCAATCCTTACAAGTCCTTATAACTCTCCAAATATTTAAGAATATTAAATCTAAAAACAAGACCCTGAATGAAGGGAAAACATGTTACCTTCAATGTATAGATTAAAATTAAAACTTAATGATATCTTCAGCAATTTTAGAGACTAGAAAACTATGAATCAATGTCTTCAAAGTTCAGAAGGAAAAATTACTTTAAATATGGAAGTCTAGACTGAGCCAAACTATTAACCAAGTTCAAGGATAAAATAAAAGATATTTTCAGACATATACAAACTCACAACGTTTACCTTTTGTAAATACTTTCTTTAAAAATTGAGAGTAAACTCCATGAAAACAAAGTTGGGGAAAATAGTAAGTAAATAATAAATAAGATACAGAATCCCAGAAACAACATAATCAATATTCAAATGCAATAAAAAAATAAGGGAATTCAATCAGTGATTTGCTTTAAAGGCTGAAAGAACTTAGGAATGTGGTTAATATGTTCCTTCAATCAACTAGAGAAAAAGACAATAAGGTTATAAACATTTAATAAAGCAAACACATATTTCTAGGAAGGGACCTAAGGTATGATTTTGAAAAGAATCTATCTTCCCTCGAAGTCTAGACCATCTTCCTTTGAAATGCCTGAGTAGCAATTTATTCTATCTCCTCTTCTAAAGTTCTATAGCACTAACTAGTCCTACAATAAATATTGTAATGCTGCTGAATCTTAATATTTTACTTAATTAAAATGTAAAACAATATAAATACTGCAAACTTTGTCAATAAATAAATGGTATGCCTGACCAGCTGAGAGGTGGAGGAAGGAAATAAAATGAGAAGTGTTGAGTCATTAAATTCCTCATCTTACAATGTAGAGATTAAAAATTTAATAAATAGGGAGAAAGAAGAGTCCAATCAAAAGCATAATGGAAATCAACTATACCCTTCCTTTTCTTAGCAGTGTCAACAAATACAAAACAAAGTTGATAAATCAAGGAATTGAAACATATGTTTATTATTTAGAGTTGTATGTCCATAATGCTACAGAATGGAGCTGGGGGATTTTACTTTACATGTTACACTAACTTACGTTTATATTTTAGTTTCTATACATATCTACAACGCTATCAGTAAAAAACAAGGAGTGTTCACCACTGTCCTGGCCAAAGAGCATTTGCCCCGTCATTCTGCTCTGTCCCCCTTAGCCCAATCCTGATAAAGAGACAGGTTTTCTCTTCTCACTATGATCTGAACTCAAGGAGGGTTGTACTATTTCTCAGTCTTTATCCCCAGAGCCTTACAATGACCCACAATCAGCATCAAGCTATGCTTAGGACAGGAAAAGAGACTGGGTAGAAACTCCAAGTGTCATTTCCATCCAGACACTCAGAGTTTATAGGTGACCATTGACTGTTAGTAACAGCAAGGACAGCTGAGCAACCTTCACAGGATTCCCTGTACTCTGCACAAAATGTCTACACCAACATCCTCAGCCCCCTGCCCAGCCAGAAGCCATATCACTCTCTCCTCTTCCCTCCACCCTCCCAATTCACCCCCTGCCCCAGTTCAACTCATGTAGTTTATGGAAACCAGAAAATTTATTCTGCAAGCCTGCTTCCAAATATTGCATCTGCCTGTTTCATCTGACACTTTTTAAACAGCTTCTTTCTGCGCTTAGTTTCTGCTTCCAAAGGGTGACCTGAGCCCAGGGATCAGAGTGCTGGAGAAGAGAAAAGTCCTCAGGATACACATCAGAGACACTAGTGAGGGGAAGAAGCACACAGAGGTGGTCTAACTAAAGCACGAGCAACAAAAACAAGAGCTAAAACAAGAGCTACTATGGTGCAGATTTAAAACTCAAGAATTCTCAGAAAACTGAGAAAAAAAGTGTTTCTTCTCAACCATTAGCCAAATCTCCCCTAAGCATGAAAAAATGCTTGCAATGCCTCTAGGAACTTTATGGGAAGATATATATATATATATATATATATATATATATATATATATATATATCTGAGAGTATATGGTTCATAAGCTTTGCACTAAAATGGAAATGTACTCTGCCTAAACAAATGTTAAAAATACATTCTACTGACACTATGAATAAAGAAGTTGATTGTAAAAGTATACTAAAACTTCTTTGTATTTTCCTTTTCCTCTTTTTCCTCCTGTTTCCTGTTTCATTCTATCCTAAATAATTCAATCCAAACACCCAAATGAGGGAGAAACTTTCAGAGCCCCAGGGTGGGATGCTGGAGCTTTTCAGAGTGAAGAAAGCAGCAGGGTTGTGGGGACAGAGGGGAGCAGAATGCAAAGGCGTGCTGGGGCTCAGGTGCAGTGAGGAAGGCAATCACGACAGCTGGGCAAAGACAGATGGCCTGACCCAGTGTGTGATTTTGGAGTTGAGGGACAAGGAAGGTGGTAGTCCAGGGAATCAGAGACCTGACTGCATGAGGGGACACCTTGGATACATGTGGGCAGTAGCTCAGCTTACAGTGAAGCAGAGTGCAGACTTCATCTGTGTAGGAAAGTGACCCAGAACGAGAGGAGGGGGACACCCATGCATCATCATTGGGACAATTTGAAATTGTGCCTCACTTGACAGGATGCAATGAGGATTCAGCATCACAGCTGTAGTATTTCTGCCAAAGGTACACGACCTGAATCTAATCATGAGAAAATATCACACAAAGGCAAATTCCTCCTTTTGTAGAGGATCACTATAACATTGCAGGCCTGTCATCTTCAAAGGCATCAAGGTGATAAAAACCTAAAAAAGAGTAAGGAACTGTCCCAAACTGAAGGTTATGAAAGGGATATGATTATCCAGATATCATCCTTTTAACATAAAGAACATGAAAACTGGGGAAACTATATGGAGTGAAGATTAGTCACACCAGTATTCACTTCCTGATTTTGATGGTTCTGTTGAGGTAACGTAGGACATTCTACAAAATACCTGACATGCAATCTTGAGTATTCATCAGAGTCACCTAGGGGACTTGTCAAGGCATAGACTACTAGACCCTCCCACCGAGTTTCTGATTCAGTGGGTCGGAAGTGGGGCTCAAGAACGTGAACCCTTAGTGAGTTATCATGGAGGACACTGACTCTAGGATCCCACTAAAAGCCACGGATGCAGGAAAATATTCCTGTTTGTTGAAAAAACCGCTATAACCTTTTTCAGCAGTAATGGGAGGTCATTTCAGGAACTTATTCTCCAGTGGTTCAGGAAAAGTTAAATTCCTTATAACGCACTTGGAAGTTTAATTCGATTTTGAGGTTGTTTCAGAAAACAATCCTCACTCATTCTAAAGCCAGCAAGTAAGTATTTGGGATAATTGCAGAGGGAGGCAGTTGAGGATGAGCAGTGCCCAGGACACCCCGTCTTAGGAGGGAGTGCAGAATAAATAAGATAGAAAAAGGGTTTTTTAAGGTACCTAAGAGAACCAACTATTTTTAAATTCTTAAAAACATTCAATAACAAGGGATAAGCCAATGAAAATCACCCCATCTATAATCATTAGAATGGATGTCTTTTATTAAGCATTATTTTGAGTTTTCAGTGGTAATCTCCCTCCATTTCTCCATGTTTTCCCTTTTTCATTTACAGCTGCCCCTGGCTCTAAAGTGAAAGATTAGGCAACGTATTCTCATGAAAGCACTGATACCCTTTCTAAAAATGATCCAATATCATGGGTTCAGGCAAGAAATAAAATCCAACCATACTTCAATCCCATACCTTTTTCAAAAGTCTGCTGGCTCCTCTGCTTAACAGTCATGTGACCTCAGGCAATTCACATAACCTCTCTGTGCCTCAGTTTCCTCACCTGTAAAACGGAATAACAATAGGAGTGTTATAAGGATTAGATAAATGCAATGGATTCGCAGTGAGCCTGGCACATTCTAAGTTCTTGATATAAGTTATATGCTGTTCCTGTTTCATTTTGGCAAAACAAAACTAATCTTTTGACTTCAGAATTGTCATCCTAGCACTCACCATGCTCCCCTTACCTCTGAATATATGAATTTACATGTCTTGTGGTCATAAATACAGTAAATTTTCATGGACACTAAGGAGTTTCCTTGAAGGAAAGATAACAAGACACTGCCCCACAATTAGTTCTCTTGAGACTCAGTGTTTCTAGACTTTTTGATAATTTTCATGGCTTCTACTCAGATGAAAGAGATGAAAAAATTTGGTGGTGGAAGCTTAGTGCTTCAAAGACAGATGCTGAAGTTTGAATCCAGGTTCCATCATTTATGGTGTGACATAGAGTTAGCCACTTAGCCTCTGTGTACCTCAGTTGCCTTCTTTATAAAATGGCTGAGCTGGGGGAAAGAGGGAAGGGAAAAGGAAAAGATATAAATCTATATATTTGTACATGTAAGATAACTAAAACAAACACACTACTGAATGTATTCGCTATTGAGAAAGAACAGTTAATATTCATATGATTAGATCAATTTTACATGTCTATATCTGTTAACGTAAACAACCATTTTGAAGATAAAGATACGCAATATTGCAACCATTGTCAAGTTTCTATCGTCCCGTTTTGTAAACCTGCAGTGTTGCTGTTGTGCATTTACTCTGGTTGTTTGTTTGTCTCTTTTGCTTTTTGTCTTTGTTATATATGTCTTTTTTTTTCCACTTAAATAAAAAAAAAAATGGCTGAGCTGGTAATAGTGCCGACTCCACAGGACTGTTGGAAAGAAAACTATTGTGCAGTTGGCACAGTGCTGGACAAATAATAAACAGGAAAATGTGATTGCCAGGACTATAGTCAGTATACAGGAAAAGGCAGCAAAGGCCTCTAGGGTACTCATGACTGCTGTTTGACAAGCATTTCAGTCTCTCCAACATCTGCACATAAGGTGTACCATGTGATAGCTCTAGTCAGATGACTTGATAACACTTCTGAAGGGGGAAATGAGTTCTTCTACCCTTTTAGGTTCAGTGCCTAGGGCCTGAAAATTAAACCAAAAAAAACAAAAGAAGAAAAGATTTATTTTATATGCACACAGGACCTTCACAGAAAAGAACTAAATGTCTGAGAGTTTATATATCAGTTTTCTTTGTTCTTTGTTTTTTGGTACCAGGGATCGAACTCATGACCTCACACTTGCCAGCCAGGCACTTACACCGCTGAGCTAAATTCCCAGCCCTATATACCAGTTTAACAAAGGACAATAAATTGTGGAGAACTGTCAAGATAAAGGACAGGGGACTTGGTTTATAAGGTTACAAATTGCGGGAAGGTAAATACATGGAGACACTAACAAGAGAAAAAGGTTATAGACTTGGTGCTTCTCCAGTGATAAGAGCTGTCTCTATCTCAGGAAGAGATATTCCCTTCTTCCTGGCATAGGAAAGTGGAGGAGGGGTATCTTTACAAAGGAAAATTCATGCCCTGCTTCTAACTAGAAAGGGGAAAGCAGAGAATTCCTGCTGTCTGCTGTTTCTTAATTGTCTTCAGCTCAAAATAATCCTTATGACAAAGTAGTATACTTTGGAGTGGCACTGTAATAGAAGTTTCTAGAGAAACAGAAGCAATAGAAATTTATGTATAATTATGCAACATCATTTATTAGGTAGGTTCACAGGATCAGAAGTAAGACAGTCCTCAATTGCTTTCTGTACCCTGGACAGCCCAAAATGATGGAAGGTACAGAACAAGAAGGATCAACAATATAGTGCCAGTCTAAGACCAAAAGCCTACAAGCCCACCAGAGAGTCGCTGGTGTGTGCTTGCATTAGAAGACTGAAGAAACTGGAGACTTCAAGACTGATGTCCAAAAATAACAGCAACAAAGGGGCTGCTACTGCTATTCACCTACGGAGGCCTTTCAGAGGTTCTAAGCAGCATCCCTTTCTTCTACTGACACCTAAAGTACCATTGTGTCTGCTGGACCATATGACCCAAGTAGCAGAGCAGACAGCAAAGCAGCCTGGACCTGTTGCAATCTTCTCTCACCCTGGACCCCACTCAAAACTAACATCTGTTTGAGTCATTCAGTAAATAGGGCAAAGAAACACATCTATGTGAGGAATGTGTTGAATCTAAAATCCAAATAAACTCACTAGGCATTGTTCCTCTTTCTTGGTTGTAGAAGGGACCAAATGCAACAATTTATCATTAGCCATAGAAAGGATGTCACTGTATGCCCCACACCACTGGGTTCCTAGGAATTTCACTGAGATAGAGGGCCCTTGAATTTGAGTTGGCTTAACTTCTCATCCTTTGACACACAATGCTTTACCAAAAATTGCATAGTGGTTATTATTTCTTATTCACCTTGGTCAAATCAGCATAAATGCCATCAATATAATGGACCAATGCAATACCTCAATGAAGGAAAAAGCAACCAAGATCTCTGAAAACTAAGTTGTAACCAAGGGCTGAAGAGCTGATATACCCCTGAGATAGGACAGTAGTGATACATTGTTGGCCTTGCCAGCAGAAAGCAAATTGCTCCTGGCAGACCTTAGGAATAGGTATGGAGAAAAAGGCATTTGCCAAATCAATAGCTGCATCCCTGGTACCAGGAGATGTGCTAATCTGCTCAAGCAAGGAAACCACATCCGGTATAGCAGATGCAATTGGAGTCACCACTTGATTGATTAAGCTTACCATCATTCTCCAAGACATATTCATCTTCTGCACAGGACAAATAGGAGAGGGATTTGGTGGGAACTATCACGCCTACATCTTTCAAGTCCTTTATGGTGTCACTAATCTCTGTAATACTGCCAGGGATATAATATGGTTTTTGATTTGCTATTTTTTCAAGTTGAGGTAACTCACTCCACAGGTAGGGAACCAATATAGGGATTCTGCCAAGTACAAGTACTAAGTATATCTATCCTGTTTATGTAATTTGGAAATGGGGAAATGACCATAGAATGGATTTGGGACCCACTGTGAGTTAGACTGGCTAAAATGCCATTGATCACCTGACTTTCAAAGGCCCCTACTCTTAATGAAGGACCACAGTGATTTTTCAGATCACCTGGAATCAGCATTAGCTCAGAACCAGTATCCAGTAGTCCCCAAAATGTCTGATCATTTCCTTTTCCCCAGTGGATAGTTACCCTGGTAAAAGGTGATAGGTTCCTTTAGGCAACAATGAGAGAAAAATCAACAGTATAACTTTTTAGTGGTATATCAGAGTCTTTCCTGGAGACCTGGTCTCCTCTTAATGTAAAGGATTCTGGGTAAACTAGTTTAAATTTGAGAATTAGAGGAGAGGCTGTGATTTTCTGTTGCTATGATTTAAGGTATATTTTTGTTCATTTAGCCTAAAAACTTTCTGATTATATAAATTCAGTAAAAATTAGGTTTCCTACCTGATTCACTTATAGGAATTCCATGATCTACATGTGTCAGACTATTCCAATCATTGCTTTGCTTCTGCTGTCCATTACAGTAAATATGTCCAGCTTGCTGTTAGTTGTTGAGCACTAACTCCTTTGCCGCTGTCACTCCAGGGATCCAATTACAGCCATCCCATTTAAGTTTCCCACCTGAGTAACTGGGAGCTCCACAGTAAGGTCTGGCATACAAAGAACAATAATGGAACTCTTCAAGGATGATCATGCTCCCTTAACAAATCTATTTCTTAAGGTATTAATGAATAGCATGTTTTCTGGACACTCCAGTGTGGGAGTCCACAGCGAGAAATCACTCCAACATTCCCATTTTCCGGAGCCTTTGAGTACCCTCATCAACAGTAAAGCAAGGAAGGGCAGAATCCTCCAGCTCATTCACAGTAGGCCATCTTTTGAGCCATCGTTCAGTAAACCAACTAAATAAACTACTATCACTTTTTTAATTCTACAAACTATGACATTAAATCCAGAATCTCTGATTATTGGGCCCATCTCATGAAATTCAGCCTGATGTAGGTTTACATTTCTTCCACCATTACCCCATACCCTTAGAATCCACTCCTATACTTCTTCCCCAGACTTCTGCTTGTACAAATTAGAAAACTCTAGAAGTCTTTGGGACGATAGCATACCTCCTTATGGGTCATGCGTGCACTTCACCTTTAGAAGCTTTTTGGAATTTCATCCTGGTTTAGGCGTAGATGCAAAAGTGGGTGGTGAGGCTAGAGTATTGACATTGTCTTGTTTGATAACTGCATCAGGAAAGGTCATGCTGTTTCCATAGGCAACACAGGATTAGTTTTTTCATGCAGAGGTGGAAAGGCCAACACCATAGGCAATGGGAATGGGATGTCTCTGCCACTGAGGATGATGAAATCTCATCTTCTGACAGAATAATCTCATTGGAATTTAGTAGTTCAATGTTCTCAGTCTCATTTGGTTCCTCTAAAACATCTCCATCTCAATTTATGCGATCCCATTCTTTTTTAATCAGTGTTCTCACTTTAACTACAGATACTCTTTGAGGCTATGCATTAAACTTGCATTGTAATTCAGCCACTCACAGTATGAGGGCTTGTGTTTAGCCCTATGGCTAAAGGAGAAAAGAGTTTCCTTCTGAACACACTTAGAAGCCTTTAGATTGTCTAAGCATGTCAGATACTCAGAATTTGAATCTTTGAGCTTATTTTCCTTTAGTAGTTTGCCCAGAGATGCTAAGAGCAACCAGCCAGCATCATTATATTTCCTACTTTCCAAAAATATTCACAAGTATTGTACATAAAGTATCTATATCCCCTGCATTTCACAAATAGGAAAATTAGAATAATTAAATGAATCTATGTTACCTATTACTTTAAATTGTTCACTTCATAGATTATCAGTAGTACTCTCCACTTCATCAGAAGGAGACCATGGCAATTTCAGATCTCATCATATTAAAGAGTAAACTCCAGGAGCCATTAAATCAATTAGAAAAATTCATCCTTACAATTCTGTTTCTCTATAACTACTCTCCATGCCAACATTTGTATTAGTTAGGGTTTGCTATAGAAACAAAATCAATAGAAAATATATGTATAATTATGCAAGGGGATTTATTAGATAGGCTTACAGGATCAAAGACCGAGGAGTCTATTATGACCACGGGTGCATTGGAGAGCCAGAGGATTCAGCAGCTGCTCAGTACAAGAAGTTAAAAGCTGCTGAACAAGAGGGAACTTAGATGCAACCCAAGTCCAAGGTCAAAGGCCAAGAAGCTCACAGTAAGGTCCCTGGTGCAAGTCTGCATACCTGAAGAAACTAAAGGCCTGGAAATCTATGTCCAAAGGGAACAGCAAAAAAGAACAAACCTGCTTAGGAAGACTTGACTCTTCAAAATCATCTTATCTTCTTGTCTCTTTCCTGTACCTTTTTTCTTCCACCCAGGCTACAAATCCATGGCTGGTGCTACCCACTACCATAGTGAGTCTTTCCCTTTCAGTTAGCTGGTCTATATGTCAGTCATCCACAGATACACTCAGAACTGTGCTACACTAATCTAGTAGGTATTTCTTAACCTATTCTGGTTGACATGTCATGATTAACAGTCACTGGACTATTCTGATCCCTTTCTCTTCTAACCTAAAACTCTTAATTAGAGCTGCAAGAACTTCTTACAGCAACTTTCTCAGTTATGGCTTCTCAATCAGCTAGGAGCCCTAAGTATTTCCAGTAAAAGCAGAGCATCCCTGTGTTCTGCAAAGGGAGTGCAGTATGAACAAGAATTAAACCTTTGTTATGTTAAACTACTGAAATCCAGGAGCTGTTACCACAGTGTAACCTACCCAATCCAAAGGAAAGCCCATCTTGCAGGAGGAGGGAACTGCATTGCTCGGACTAGGGCAAGGTGAGAGAGTACTGTTTTTGAGTATGGTATGTGGCTGAGGCTAAAATCTCTCTTTTTACTCAATAGATGTTACATAGTTAATAGGGACTGCATATCAAAGTACACCCAAACAGCCAGAAAAAGTGATACGCACCTAGAATCCCAGAACTCTGAAAGGTTGAGGCAGGAGGATGGATGTTTGAGTCCAGCCCAAGCAACTTAGCAACTTAGCAAGACTCTGTCTCAAATTTTTTTACAAAACATTTAAAGTACTGGGGATGTAGCTCAGTTCAAAAGGCTCTTGAGGAGCACTTCCAAAAATAAAAAATAAAAAAATAAAAATAAAGAGTGGACCATATGCACAGACCACTACAGAGATACTCAAAGCTATATCTTCCTCCTCTCCCATAATATCCACATGGGGAGATTTCACAAAATTTCAGGCTGAAATCACATTGATATGAAAGGAAAGACAAAAAATGTTTTCTGTGTCTCGATGCTTAAAAATATATTCATAGAAGACCACTATGAAAAATGGGTACCTGAAAGGTATAGGCAAGCAGTGTGAATCATGTCTACCTCTCTGGATGGTGGGGGACAAGCATAGGAAAACTGTGCCTCCCCCGCACCATGGACTACCTTATTTCCTCATCCGCCCATCTGACCGCTGATGCGTCAAGTACTTATTTCATGCAGCTTCCTAAAGATACATAAAATACTGTCTTAATAACTTCATATCAACATATTATCTTGAAAACAATTATAAGAGGCCACTAGACAATGTGCTGTCCACCTTCTTAAACCTCCCCTTTAGCTACTCCCTTGCCTCTAAACATGTTCAAGCAAATCTTAGCATCTAAATGAGCAAATCTAACAAGGCCTCTGATTTAATATCTCAGAATTCTGGAACTAGAGTTTCTGAATGCCAGAAAATGTCAAACAAGGAAGCTGCATCTAAGTGATTTAATATTAGCAAGGTTGACCTCCCCGCACCCGAAGGAGAAAGATGGGTCCTTTAGTGTGTCTTCCCCTCCCCAGTTCCATGCATTGATGCTGGCTTCAGGAAAAGCAGACCAGGAAACTCCTGCATATTCTACTTCCAGACAGCCTGCTACCTCCACAGGCACTGTTTCCAATCAGGGTGTGAGCAAATGGAAATATAAAGTCTTTCCTTGGAGATAAAGAGGTTCCATTTGCAGAGAAATGGAATGGGGTGAGAAAGGAATGGTAAAAATCACCATCTGTCCCCGAGGCAGAGTTAACAAAATCAGTTAGAGCCATCATTTCAAGGTTAAGGCAGAAGACAAACAGACAGGATGCTATAAATACAGTGTCCCTTTGGGCACCAAGGCATGGATCACAGCAAGCCCAGAGCTAAGTGGGATGTAAGGCTGGTGCCCATCGCTGTCGGGCCTGATGGATTGACAGGCAAACAAATATGAAATGCAGGCCTTGCAGCCAAGCCCTGCCCTGGGTGAAATCCCATTAAAACACACATCAAAGATCTCATGTCAGGGACAGAAGCTATAAAAGAATGGCCACAGCTTGATTCAGGAAAGTGGAGGAGTCTGCATCAGTCAGGAACCATTCCTTACTACCCACTGGATGCCAGATCTGCTACAACCCTGCAGGCCCACACACAAGGACCATGAGGATCTCAAAACCATCCTGCTCCACAGTCTTGGGAAGGATGCATGAGATCATATCTTACTCTAACAAGAACCACCTCAGTCATGACAGACCATGCACTTGTTAGTGCTTGCTAAGTGCATATTCTTACATTTTGTTATCCCGGGGCTGGATAAAGCAGGTATCAAACCTACTTCACAGATGCAAGGTAGTTTAGTCATTCCTCCAAGATCACATAGTGAAGTTGGAATTTTAACACAGATATTTCCAACTCGAAAGCTTATACTTTTATCACTAATGCTGCAGCCTCATTTTTGGCAGCATCGCAAACTTTCTGGGCCCTCCACCCTCATGGCAGCTGTGCAGGAATGTCACACACAGGCTGCTGCTTCCCTCTCATGCTCATTAGTTACAAATTCATGGTCATGAGTCCTGCTGGCTCTGGCCTCCACCACAGAACTCTCTTGAGTAAGAGCAGTGCTTGTAACCAGCTGCTGCCAACCCATGTGCAGGCTGGTAAGGCAAACACAGTGAGGGCAAAGCATAGGAAACAGTCAGCAAATACCACCATTCCACTATGTGACAAGAGACTCTCAGTGAGAAAAGGACACTCTTAAACCCCTTTGCCATATGGGTTTCCTCTCTTCGTTCCCACAGCTGCTGGCCTCACACATGTGTTCTTCATCCTCCCTGGACTTCGCTGTAGCTACATTCCAACAAAAAAACACAGCAAACTCCTCTAGCTCTGTCCTATGGGGGCACCCATAGGATGAAGGAAATTCTTCTTAGCAGGAAATTCACAGCCCACAGAAAGGCCCTCACCTGTCTTGGCCATCTACAGAGGGTCTTCCAAAAGTAGGAGAGAAGAAGTAAGAGTAAGTGAAAAGAAGGGGGAAATTGTAATTTTAAAATGGTACTTCTAAGAAAACCACAACTTCAGGATAGGATTATCAGGGCTATCCATAGCTACACTCCGAAGTCCTGTTTACGCTCCCTAGGGTGCTTGTTTGCTTATTAGCTTGCTCGCTTGTTCGCTTGCCTGTTTCTTCCAAGACCCTCACACCCAAGTCCCTTAAAGACAATCCATGAATTAGCTTAGTTGATAAAGGGCAAAAATCTGATCTTAAAATAGACCTAGAAAAAGAAACATCTTAGATCACCCATCTTTAAAAACAGAATAGATTGAGCCTTCACTTTCTATAGATTCACAAATTCCTCAGATTTCTACTCCCCAAAATTCATAAATATCCCCAGCTACACACCATAGTGCACATCTCACTTGAGGGTTCACACTGTTTTCTGTGATTGTGTACTTTAATTCCACTTAATAAAAACTTTCTGTGTGTCTCACTGATGAGTCCAAAATTTCCTTTCTGGGACAGTCAAAAACCTTCTTGGTGAGCGAAATTGATGCCCTAACTCCTTGTCGGGGGGACTTTTGGAACCCCATCTAGTGACACTCCCAGCTTAAAAAATTTGGCAGACACATCTTTTAAACAATTAATATTGATGCTCTCTGAAGTTTAGATTTAAAAGGATAGATGCAAAATTGTTGACTACATATGCAGCTCTATATTATTTCCTTATCACAAATATTTATCATGGTTTTTCAAATGTTAGAAATTAAAAGTAATTGTTTTAGTCAATTTTTGTTGTTATAGCAACAAGGAATCTTTTGACTCAGGGTTTTGCAGCCCAGGATATGCAAGAGCGTGAAGCATCTGGTGGGGCCTCCTTGCTACATCATAACATGACAGAGGGCTTTGTATGATAAGACAGAGCAATGTCTGAGCTCAGGTCTCTGTTCCTCTTGGTACAAAGCCATTAGTATCATCATGGAGGTGCCACCCTCATAACATCATCTAATCCCAATTTTCCCCCAAAGGCCCACCTTCAAGTACCATTAACATTTAACATGAATTTGCTGTTTAAATTTCTCTTGCATAAACTTTTAGGGAATCCCAGCAGTAATGCACATATAAAAGGATGAAATGTTACGTATTTCCAGATACCTCTTCCCTCCCCAGCTGGTTAGAGAAGATGTAACATCAGAAATCTTTACCACATTTTTTTCTATCCTGATTAGATTTCATGCTCCTTGAAGACAGTAACTGTTTTACTGAATCTGCAGTGTGACTGTCATATGCCAATACCACTTGTTGAAAATGAATGAATGTATGAGCATGTGAGTGGACAATTTTCCTGGAATTTTGTTTACCATGTGGCCGACATCCTTAACCATCACAATACGTGTCTGCACAAGCAGCCAACAAATGACGTTCCAGAATTTCTAGAAATAAAGGCGATTAATAACTTAAATAGCAGAGACTAAGCTAGTATCACCAAAAATGTGATCTATGAAATTATACAGGACACATGACCCATCTCTTCAGTAAGTAAACAATTTAAGAGAAAAGAGCTTCTTAAAAGAGAAATAATCAAATACAGTGTGTACATCTTTTTTGGCTCCTACAAACCAACTCTAAAAAGACATTTTTGAGAAAATTAGTGAAATTTGAACAATGGTGGGTCATTGGAGGGTATTGTTAACTTTCTTCGGTATGTTAATGGTATAGCAGTAATGTAAAAAAAAAAAAAAGACCATATTGGATAGGAGTAAAATAATATTTGAAAATTGTTTTAAAATAGTCCAACCTAATGTGTGAATAAGCAGAAGTATATAAGCAGGTGTTGTATATTATAAGCAGATGAAACAAGATTAAGAAAGTATGTTGTGTATGAAACCATGATGCACTGCAAAAGTGTTAATAAAAAAAAAAAAAGAAAATACACTGCTAATTGTCAAACCTGGATGAGAAGCAGATGGGGCTTTATTCTGTTCCTTCTTTCCATGTTTTCTGAAAGGTGTTTGCTATGGCTTATATCTAGATGATCCCCCAGTGACTCATGCACTCATGGGTGGGGCCTTTGGGAAGTGACTGGATCATGGGTATGCGATACTGGATTAGTCCACTAATGGGTTCATAACTGGGTGTGATGTTGGGACGTGAAGCCTGGAGGGAAGAGGTGGGCCGTGTGGGCATGGCCTGGAAGGATATATATACACATATATGATTCTTACATATCCTTATCTTTATCGTATATTCCTGCCTGCCATGATTGCCTTGGAGCCAGCCGACTATGAACTGAAACCTCTACAAACTGTGAGCCAAAATAAACCTTTCCTCAATTAAATTGTGTGTGTTGGATATTGTGTCTCAGCAATAGTAAAGTAAGACAATATTCATACCAGAAAGAAATTAAGTGTGTTTTCCATTTAAATTCCAGAAATCCACTAAGGATATGCCCAAAGGAACTGAGATCAGTATACTGAAGAAATGTCTACATTCCCATGTTCATTACAGCATCAGTTTTCATAATAACCAAGACATGGAAATAACCATGGATAAATAGAGTAGAAAAATGTAGTATGTACACACTGGAACATTATTCAACCATTAAAACACCAGATATTATGTCATTTACAACATCAAGAATGAAGATTATAAATGTAATGAAACATTTCAGGCACAGAGACAAATATCATATGAACTCACTTGCATGGGGAGTATAAGTAAGCTGAACCCATAGAAGTAAACAGAAAAATGGTGGTTACGTGAAGCCAGTGGGGAGTGATGGAGAAGGAAAGAAGAAGTGTTAGCCCAGTCAGATGGCAGAGATAGGTTCTGATGTTCTGTGGCACAGTAGAGTGACTCTGGTTAATAATTATGCATTGTATTGTATATCTTAAAATAGCTAAAATAGAGGATTTTGAATGCTCTTACCAAAGAAATGATAAATGTTTGAAATGACAGATATGCTCACGACCCTGTTTAGATAACTACAAAATATATCCATCATATCATGCCTCATAGATATGTCCAATTATTATTGATCAATGAAAAAAGAAAAAACTGAAATACTATTTAAAAGAAATAACACAAATAAAACCTTTTGTGCTTGTTATACAATAAAATAAAAATTTTGAGGTACTAAAGACTGAACCAGGGCCTTTGCACTAACTACATCCCCGGATCGTTTAAAAATTTTTTAATCTTGGGACAGTATGGCATTAAGTCACTAAACTGTTCAGGCTACGCTCCAACTTACAATCTTCCTGCCTTAGCCTTCCAGAGTGTTGCAGGTTTTGGGGTACCAAAGAAATTCTTTCTAGATTCTTCATGAGGATTTACATTTATCAAAGGTAGAAAATAAGTACACTCTGCAGAGGGAGAGTGGACTGGTGAACGGACTCACACAGCCACGAGAATAACGGGAAAGGGTCTTTGTGTCTGGAATCCCTGGACTGGTGTCCCTTTATGCAACTGAGCCATTTGGCACAGTGGTCCTATCAAAAACTCACTTGGGCTGGGCATAGTGGCACAAGCCTGTAATCCCAGCACTCGGGAGACTGAGGCAGGAGGACTCATAACGAGTTCAAGGCCAGCCTACAATATATAGCAAGATCCTGTCTCAAAACAAAACAAAAAAAAACCTCACTTGATCTGGTGCCCTAGCTCTCATGATTTTGACAGATTATTCCCAGTTCTGTGACTTGATTTGCACCAACGTTAATCTCATACTTAAGAGTGCTAGGATTACAAGCATGCACCATCACACCTAACTAGTAAACTTTTAATAGTATGTACATATATATGTGTATATACATGGATACACACACGAAATACACACGTAACCACAGGTATGTATATGCAGGCCTATCCACTGCTTATGAGTCCTTAAATTCAACTAAAATCAGGTAGAAAATATTTGAAAAAAACTGCATTTATATGAAACATGACATTTTTTCCTTGTCATTATTCTCTAAACAATACAGTATAGCAACTGTTTTGTGTTTATATAGTATTAGGTATTACAACTAGAGATAGTTTAAAGTATACAGAAAAACGTACACAGGTTATATACAAATATTATACTATTTTATATAAGGGACTAGAGCATCCTAGATTTTTGTATGCTCAAGGGGTCCTGAAGCCAATCATCCATGGATCCTGAGGGAGGACTGTACATGTGTGTGTACATGTGTGTGACATAGTCAATAAAGATTCCACTAAGAATGACCATATGTGCAATCTGCCGGGAGCAGGCTCAGTTTTCAGTCAATGTCCTGTGTGATTATTAAAAGCAGTTTCCTCCTTTATCAACAGTGTCCCAAACTAGACAACGATGCACAGTCACCCAAGTCGGGGCACCACCCTGTCTTATGCCTGCCTTACACACTCCCCCTAGGCCCCCACTTGTCTACCAAGGCCCTGCTCCAGCAGCATCCCCGGCCTTCCGATGACTCCACATGAGATCATGTTCCAGCTTTCAAACCATGGACCTGCAGCTGCAGAGAGACACAGCATGGACATCCCATGCTCACCTCTCCACCAGCCAGGGTGCTCTGTAAAGACAGCAACCATGTTGCTTTTCTCTCTTTCTCCCTGATGCTTTACGCAGAATAGATGTTCAATAAATGTCTCACCCATGAATGAACACACAAGGGAATTAATAAACAAGTCATTGTGCTAGGTACTTCACAGGCTCCTTCATGCTTAAAGTCTAATCAATGTGATTAAAGTAAATCAACATGACAAAATTTTAGGCAATCTTAATTTAAAATAAACTCTGAGGAAATGGGGAGATTAGAATTTCAGAAAGTATATGCACATTAATTAGGAGTATAAAAACATGTATATTAATGTATATTATTTAATGTATGTTACTGTCACAAGAATGGAAACCAAAGAGTAATGTGCTTAAAAAAAAAAGGTAGGGAGATTCTCTCAGTGGTTTTATTGCAACACACGCACACATACACACACACACTCTTTAAAAGTGAGGAAGAAGAGGAGAAAACAGCTTCCAGATGGCTTTGGTCTGATTGAAGATAGCAGCATGACTCTAACTCCAGCACTACTAAGCCAAATCCCAAGGACCTAACAATCCCAAGGGCAGCAAAGGCCCAGACGTTGCCCTGGGTACTGGTGGCCTCGAGGTAGGGATGGAGACAAGTCGGTTCCCCACATAGCACACAGCATGTCTCCTACCCTGCACAAGCCTAGCAAGATCTCCAGCCCCTAACACAGGAAAAGCTTAATAAACTTACATGTTCTGCTTTCTTCACACAGGCTTGTATACCAAGTACTTAAAAGAACAAAAAGCTTAAACAATCACTTTGTTTCAACTGCACTGGAGCATTCCAGGCCTTCTTTTCATCCAGCTAGGAGCCTGTTCAAGTATTAACAGATATCAATCTAATATATTGTGCAGCAAGCACCATTATTTTCCTCTCAATCTATTTTACCTGCCACGTCTCCCAGGGGCAGATTGGAAAATATATGGTAATTATATATTGATATAGTGTAGGAGCAGGTTATGTGCGGGGCCCGTTGCACTTGGATTCCTTATTAACCAGCTAAAGTGTGCTCTGTGGGATGCTTCTTGACTCTTTAAGAAATCTTCAGAGCTGAACTCTTATTTTAATATTTCTGATTTTTTTTTCCTTGCTCATAAAAACTGTCCAGCTTTACCAGAACCTCATGAAGTCACACCAAGACAGGGCTTTGAGGTACAGCCCCAGTGTCATCCTCCCTGAGCAAGTTTCCCAGCCAAAGCCAGCTGCCAGCTTCAGGGAATGGGTGATGTCTGCACTAAAACATGGAAAGACTTCCCTGGGGCTGGTTGCCAGGTCCCTGCACCACCTAATTAAGGAAGACTTAGTCCGTTTGAAAATTCTTACTAGGAAAGGGTCATTGCACCATAGTTGTGGGCCTTCAGAAGAAATAAATTACTTCTCCTTAAAAGGAAAATAGAAATCTCTGGACTGAACGGGTTTTCCTCATGAACACTAATGATGAAAACAGCCAGTGATAAAGCCGCAAGAGATGGTGAGCCGGCTCTCTGGGAAGGCCTATAGTCTTCACTAGTCCAAAATGCTTAAGAAGCAGGAAGGAAAAGGAGCCTCATGCCAGAGACATCTGAGGTGAGGGGCATGTTAGAGAAGCAGTGGGGATCAAAGAGGACTTGGGCTGCTCCCTGGAACTGGATGGTCCAAAAGGATTTTAGAACTAAAGAAACACGAGGAGGTCATGCGGCGTGTACACTAAGCATCTTGTCACTCAGCATCTCCTCTGAGCACAGTGAGCTCAAATCCAAGCTGGAACTCAACTCTTTCAGATTCCCTGAGGCAAGGGCTCCTCTACCAAAAGGTGGTAAGTGACAGACTGCTCCAACGGGGGAATGGTCTAACCTGCATTCTCCAACCAGCTCTGCAGCTGAGTAAGTTGGCTGGTCTTCGGTAGGTCTCCTCTCTCTGTACCCTCAGGGGAAAATAAGAAAGGGGGTTCACACAGAAGCAGATTGCTTATGTCTTATTCAGCTGTAAGTCAGGCTGAATGCATGAAAAGATCCACCAAATCACCTGCTTTTTTCCTAGCCTGGTATTGTCAGTCTTCGTGACACTTGGTCAAAAGGTATCTTAAGGTGGCTGAGCTGCTTAACTTCGTAGGGAAACCAAGTTAGCTTCTAGATGAGGACACAAAGGAAAGAAAACTTGTCTTAAAGGTGAGACTCTGTCAATTAAAAATTCAAGTCCAGGATTCATCATCTAATTTGTTAAATATTACCTTTCACCCCTATCTCTTAACTGCCCTCTCCAAAAAACCAGCAAGGGTAATTGTAGCAATAAAGTAATTAGGAAGATATGCTTTCTCCCAAATGAAACCACCAATACTGTAACTTCCAGTCAAATTTAATTATTGCCTCATTTCCTTTACAACAGATGACCTAGTTTTTTGGACAATATTCTCAGAAAAAACATTACATGCAAGTGTAAAAATGGGCCCTATCTTGAGGAAGCAGAGAGACCATTTACTAGGCTCCCTTAATCCACCCAGATACAAATGTGTGCAAGGTGAAGGAATAAGACAGAGCCCACTGAAGAAGCATGCTCTGCTCTTACACAAAGGTCAGAGCAGCAAGCAGTCCTACATTCATGTCTCTAACAAAAGGCCTCTCCACAGGGACTGAAGAGCTCTCAGTCAGACTCATTGACTGACTTCCAGAGGTCAGCCTTTGGACAACTTGTATGAAGACCCAGCCTGTCTCTGCCCATTTCCTCCTACATGTGAAGCTCAAAACTATGTCCCCAAATTCCTGGTCCCAAGGCAAGAACAGTGCACTGGCACAGAACAGCCCACACTTTGGGGGCAACAGAGGTCTCCCATTCCTCAAAAAGTCCCCAACCTTGCAGGTAAGTAGGGAGGGTATCTATGAATGCTTCCGGCTTTTCCTCCTTTTACCAGAATTGTCCCAGGCTGAGCACAGTACAGGATGGCATATAAATGACAACAAGTGGTGAGATGCACCATGAATGGGTAACGAGGGTCAGAATCATCCAACCCCAGGCAGCAGAACACCCCTGAGGACACTCGTGGCAGCCTCTTCATTCCTTACTTCCCATAATTATCAGGGATGGAGTTAATTTCCCATATCTAAGAAGCTTCAAGTCTAGGAAGAAAATAAACATGTAAACAGGTAATTACAAAAGAGTATAATACTGCAGCCAGAGGGTCTAAGGATTATAGGTAGACAAGGCATCAGGGTGAAGAATTATAGAAGAGGATTTAGGAGGTATTCCCAGAGCCCAGGACCTCAAAGCCCAGATCTCAAATATAAGAAGGAAATCAGAAGTGTACAGGGGTGGGAGAGACTGTACACCTCAAAAGTGGTAGCAAGTAAAAGGTTACAAGAAGAGTAGACAGCAGTTGAAAAGAATCAAGGAGTTCCATGGATGAGTGAAAGAGAGATAACAGGCAGCCGGCTGCTACAAAGCAGAAGCCAGTGGTGCAGGATAGCGTCCACACCTGATCTGGCAGTTCTGGAGGAATACAAAGTGGTTTTAGGCAGAACAGCGACAGGTCCAGGTTTGTGGTTAAGAATGGTTACACTGGAACAATGCACTGTCTGGGGATTGCAAAATACGACCACGTGTCACTCAAGCAAAACACAAAAACAAAAAAGATTGATGGAAAACATTGTGAACTGTTGGTAATGGTTGAAGGCAGGTGATAGAAACATGAAGGTTCAAAATACTATGCATTTCATGTTTGTGTAAGTACTAAAATTTTCCACAATAGAAATATTTTTTAAAATAGCATCAATTATAAAAATTAAGATCTGAAGTTTATATTAAATTTACATAATTTTTTAAATGTTATATGTCCTAATTCAGTAGATAACAATGGTTGGGAGAGTGTTTGGATTTTTTTTTTCTGTTTTAAAAATATTACTATGCTGCAAGTAGAAAGTAACTTGTGAAGAAGAAATGAAAAAATCAGAGCCATCATGAGGTCATGACAGGGACCCTGGAAAGGGATGGTGGTGGCCTATACCAACACAGTGTTAGAGGTATGAAGGAATGGGCTTCAAATGTTCAGGAGATAAAATGTCCAGAGCCCAGCGGTTGACTTGACATGAACAAGTCATGCATCTCTCTCTGTAAATAGGGCCCCTGCACTTTCAGACACTGTGAGAACATGAAGACCATCCTTATATGAGCAAGATATCAGCATGATTCATGCAGATCATAAGATACAAAAAACAAAAAGGACTAAAACTATGTAAAAAAAATCAAAAGCTGCATGTAAATATTAGCTTAAAATATGCTGGAATGAAAACACATAAAATTGAAAAATGCCAGAAAATACATTTGATGAACTGAACAGTGAACCAAAAATGTTAAACTGAAAAAAGATACCCCAGATAAAATAAACAGTGAGCTCGCATCACAAACAGATGATTCAATAAAAATTACAGATAAAAAGACAAAGGTAAATAATAGCTAATAGAATATATTAAAAAGATTAACTGGTGAACTAAAATAATTTAGGATACATAATTTTGCTAAAAGCACAATTTAACCTAAGGGTAATACAAAAAATACAGGCCACACAGAAACCAGGACAAAAATGATCAAATCACTCAGTCAACTTCACCTTCTGTCACCACCAGGAAGCGCTCTGAGCCCAGTCAGTACTTGTCGGGTCCCTAAACTACCAAATTTCCCTTAAAAGACACTGTCATAGGAAGTGACAGTCCAGAGACACTCCTCATAAAAATCCATTTTAGAAATCTGTCCCTCTCCTTATAACATCCTACTCCCAGCAACTGCTCTCCTGCTGTCTCACCCATTCCCATGCACCCCAGCCTCCCCTGCTCTGGCAGCCTTGCTCCTGATGGGACTGGCTCTGAGCTACACACATTCCCATGGGAAGACAACCCATCTTGAGCTTCTAAATGCTCATGTTGCCAGAAAGAGACACCAAGAACTAAACAATTGGGGGTCCTGTCTCATGACAGGAATTCACAAGCCAGAGCCTTCAAGACTAGGTTCTTGGAGGAACAAGTATCACAGGCCTTCCAAAAGTGTCCCAGCATCTAGCTCTAGGCTCAGCACACAGTGCTTAGTTAACATCTGTTCAAGGTAAATAAATGAAGAAGGATCAGTAGTTGTCAGGCTGAGAGGGCCACTTGAAAAGTTGAGATGGGCTTAATTATCCCTCAGCAGAGAGGGTTCATGAAGGCTTATCACTTGTGTCTAATTAGAGATCCTTGGGGACTTTATTCTTTAGGTAGGGATCCAGTTTCTTTCAAAAGGCACACAGAATAACAGCAGAGGGACTCTCACATGGGGTCTGTAACAGCAATACAATAAAATATATAGTAGCACTGCTGAGTGACTTTAGGGACAGATGATTTCTAGGCAAGTGTTCAAGGAGGACTTAATGAAGGAAGAGAAATTGAGCCAACATTCACAAGACAGATAGGTTGGACATTTGAAGCAAGAACAGGACAGGCTTCCCAGGAAGGGAAAAGGATGAGATAACCTGCAGAGACCTCCACCCCAAAATCTGCCCTTTTCCCCAATTTCTCAGTGGAAAGCCAGCACAGAGTCCTGCAGGCTGCATTCAGTCCAGTGTGAAGCAGAGGCCTAAAACTCAACAATGAGATCTGTGCAGGAGTTACAGGAAAAGCAAAAGGCAGGGTCACTGATCTCACAGCCAAACCACACCTTCCTTAATTATGCAGAGATGCCACTTCTGGGCTTTCAACACACCCTGAGGCACCGTGCCACCATTAAATCTGCATTTTGGACAATTGTGAGGATGAGAAGTCATCACATTCTGTTCTCTGAAAAGGGTAAGCAATTCCAGTTACCTCTCCCACAGGCACTTCTGTGAAGTCTAAATGGACAATGACAGTTGGCAGCATTACATTCCTTAGCAAGGATTGGCCTAACTTCTCGAATAAGCTGATTTTCAGTTCTCACAGCCATTTGGATTATATGAATCGTTATATACACATACTACTACCAGAACAATTGCTGGCATTTCTTCTTTTAAATACCTAAGAGAGCAGGAACTTTCTTTGTTTAAATTTTAGAGAAGCCTTTAAGGGATGCATCTTAGTCCCCTTCAGGCTGCTATAATGGAATACCTTACATTAGATGCCTTAAAATCAAAAGAAATTTATTACTCACAGTTTTGAAGCTTGCAAAACCTAAGATCAAGGTCCCTCCAGATTCAGTGTTTGGTGAGGGCTCATATCCTGATTCAAAAGCAATCATCTTCTCATACCATCATCATATGGCACAGAAGCAAGTGAACTCTCTGGATCCCTCTTATAAGGACAATAATTCCATTCACAAGGACTCTACCCTCATGACCTATCACTTCCTCTGAGCCCCATCTCCAAATACTATCACAACATGAAAGAGATCTAGAATGAGGGAAACCAGGATGGATTAAGGGGGAGCAAAAATAAACAAGATGCTATAAAGTGGTACTTCAGTTCAGGCTGTTAATACTTTCTATGATTCTGGTCACACAATTCATTCCTCAATTTTGGCTGCAAGAGAATTCTGGGAACAGAATCATGGAAAGAATTAAATTTATGAGGACAGAAGCCATGTTGGGCCTGGAAGGGTAACAAGAAACCAATTCACCCTTCTCGTGAGTCAGTGCAAGCCATGTGGGGCCCAGGAGGAGAAACAAGCCATTTGCCCTTCCTATGAGTCAGGAGAAGCCATGCTGGGCCTCAAAAGAGTAACAAGAAGCCAATTTGCCCTTCCCATGAGCTGGTGCAAGCTATGCAAGGCCTGTGAGGAGAAACAAGCCAATATGCCCTTCCTGTGAGTCAACAGAGGCCATACTGGGCCTGGGAGAAGTAACAAGAAGCCAGTTCACCCTTCCCATAAACCAACAAGAACTCTGCATGCATCCCTCCCCACTCCATAAGCAACCAGTTGATTCAGAGGACAGGATGAGTTGAGGTACCAAAACAACTTAATGCTTGTATTGTTTGATTGACTTTGCAGGCCTTTGGCTGGTAGTCTGAGCATCTATTAAGAGGATAACAATATGCATTATAGCATATTGAAATCCAATATTGTTCTCACTGTTTTGTTTTACTATGTTTTATTATTTTGTTTTATTCAATTTTCTGTTTTGATTGGTTTTATTCTGTTCTGTTTTGTTTGATTTTATTATGTCTGATGGTATGGGCAGCAATTTCAAAGCTAACAAGAGGCACTATAGTAGCCATTGTTGATTTCCTATTATCTTGTTTTGAAGTTCTGTATCTCTTTCATTGTTCTGTTCTGATTAGCTTTATTCTGTTTTGTTTGGTTTGGTTTTATTCTCTTTAAAATAAAATAAAAAGAATGAAGTTTATGAAACTAGATAAATAGATATCAATTCCTAACAATGAATGTACTTATTGTATTTGCAAACATTCTAATGAAAAAGAGAAGAAAAAAGAAATACTATCACATCGAGAATTATGTTCCAGTGTGTGAATGCATTCAGCCTATAGCAGAGGGTTCATCAGCTGTGCAGCTTTGTATACCTCTGAGGAAAGAAGCTAAATGGAATTCTTTCTGTCTGCTCCAACTGAAGTGCAAATACCCCAGGTACCAGATATAAAAATGAGTGTGCAACACCCTCCAATGCAAAACTTACAGGAAGTGGCTGGGAACCAATTTTGTAACACTTGAGTCCCCTCAGCCAGTGACCTTTATATGCTTGGAAATATGACAATTTTGAGAAAGTGACAGAGCAGGGGAGTTTGTGATGCAATTACCTTAAAGAGAATATTAAATGATGTGAGTTCCACCTCATTCCTGCCCTGTGGAGGGAGCAGGACATGTTTTCTGTCACCTTGAGTTTAAAAAGAAGGCTTTCATTAGTCCATTTACAAGCATGAGGTATATCCCAGAAGTTAGGGGATACCGGGCCCTGTTTTGAGCACTTAGCAGCATGTGAGAACAAGAGAGGGAAGAGCTGGGACTGGCCTGAACCTTCATGGAGGCAAGGTGAGGGAAAGCCAATCTGAAACAAATAAATCCTGCCCAAAGGGCTGAGTAGAAAGTATGAGGCCTCCAGTGGTGTGAGAAAGTATAGAGGAACATCAGAGAACTGGGATGAGGGCAGCACACGGGGCAAAAACTGGAGTGCAAGCATGAAGTCATGTGAGGCCAAGTAAAACTCTACTGAGAAAGACAAGAGGTGGAGAAACTATTCTGAAGCCATCATTGCCATCCAGGTAGTGATAAGAAAGATTTGAACCTAAGGCATTCAAGCAAATGGTTAGGAGAGATCATGCAGATACACATACAATGATAGGACTTTGTGATTAAGAGGAGGAGGGATTTGAGTGAAAAAGAAAGGAAAGTAGGAAATGCTTAAGGTTTCTAATCTGGGGTCTGAAAAGTTGAGTTATTTCCACTATTAAAATCCTTGCACACTTAATCCTGTCTCAGCACCTGTGTCTACAATTCCTTGATAACACAGGTTTTATCCCAGCCCCTGATAGCTAATACTGTTCAGTTCATGAATAAGTACCAAAAAGATGGAATCAATCAATGAATACAGAAGGTCCAGTAACAATTTTTAAGCCAATAAAATGAAGAGCACAGAAATCACAAAAGAAAACTCCTTCTGCTCGTTAGCCCAACTGCTTCCCCTGATTTATCCAAATCTTTTTTTTTTTCCCCAACTAGCTCCTCTGGCAAAAACTTGACACAGTCTCTGCCACTCTGCCTAGTGAACCCCAACACTCCTAGTGGCTCAGAGCCTTGCAAAGCCCTTTACTCACAAATTAATCCCCTGGCACCTCAGAGAACCCCAGATGTCAGATTGACAGAAGGGTGGTTTTTCCAATCTACAGACAGCTCAACCCTACACATCAGAACTTGGTTCAGGCAAGCGCAAGGCCGGCCTGAGCTACACAGTGCGACCCTGCCTCAAAAAACCAGGGCTGGGAGTTTGGCTCAGTGGCTTAAGCGCCTGCCCTGGCAGGCGTGAGGTTGTGAGTTCAATCCCCAGTACCGCAAAAAAAAAAAAAAAAAAAAAAAAAAAAAAAAAAAAAAGAACTTGGTTCAGGCATTTGTTGTCTTAATGCCTCTGGGGGACCATGACATTTTCTCCTATGCACTTGACCAACTAGTTCAGCATCTTTATCTTTATTTCAAAAACCAATCTGTATCTTTTCCAGCAAGAGTTTCAGATTTGTGGGTTTATGCTTGGCATGTCAAGGTCCAGGAACTCATTATGACACAGAAAGTCATTTGTTCAGTAAAACCACAAATGCAAAAACAAAAGAAGAAACCAATGAGGCACACAGCAACAAAGCATATAAAACAGCAGGAACCACACATACTTTAATCCCACTAGCAAAATAGAAGGTGATTAAAGGGAGAACAATCAGCCTTCATGCTCCCTCACAGAATGGCTGCATTTTTTCCCTGAGTTATTGTATAAGAAAATAATTCACTTATTTCCATAAATGTTTGCTAAAAGTACTTATAAGACCTGGGGCTGTTTAAACTATCACATTATTTAAGTCCCCGCCATTGATTCAATCACCATGTACCCAAGGTAGTTTCACCAAGGAAAAAAATGCACAACTCTGGGCCACTCTACTCACCAAGGCCAGCCTTCCCATCAGGCCATCACTGCCCACAGGTATCATGGATGGTGAGCAACATTTCCCCAAGTTTAAAGAGCAGTACATACACCTTTATGATTTAAATATGGTGAATCATCATGCATCAAAATCACTTTTTAAATTTATGCTATGATAGAACTGTGTGTCCTTTTTAAAACCCTAACACCCCAGTACCTCAGAATGTGAACAGAAGGTCTTTAAATGAATAATGAAAATGGGATCATAAGGGTGGGCACTCATCCAATAGAACTAGTGTCCTTATAAGAATAAATTTAGGAGGCAGCAGGCAGCCCTGCCCCTGCACACACTCCAGCCATCATTGGGGGAAGCTTCCCACCTGTAACCAGCTCAGGTCCAGAAGGCAGTAAAAGGGACCAAAGACATAAAATACAATATTCGACAACTGCCAGAAGATAACAGGGAAAAAATCTAGATGGCCTAGGGTTTGATAAAGACATTTTAGATATAACACAAGAATCATAATATATGAAAGAAAAAATTGATAGGATGGACAATTAAAATTAGCAAGTTTTGCTCTGCAGAATACACTACCAGGAGACAGAAAGCCACAGACTGGTGGAAAATATTTTCCAAAGACATATCTGATAAATGATTATTTTCTAAGCCTAGATTATCCTCCAACTACACTTAACAAGTATATTTTGAGAGCCTACTCAGTGTTTAGCAACATACACGTGTAAGGAAGAGGAAAACAAGTACAAAAAGCATGAGTCCAGACCTCAAGCTTAATAGTATGGTTAGAAGCTGTTACGGATTAAAAACTGGTGGTCAACTTAGCACCAGCTGAATTACATCACCATGGTGCTGAGTGCAGATGGCCCACCTGTGGAAAGTTGCCAGCATAAATAGAGATGTGGAGAAGAAGAGCGAGGTGTTGTGGGTTCTCTTAAGTGTTGATGTTTCGAGTTGTTGGTTCTCCTGGAGGAGCTTGTCAAGGTTAGCTTCCCCAATATGAATTCAGCCATTATCATCAGAGGATCTCAAGACCTTGTTGCTGATGATGGCTGAGGTTCACTTAGGGGGAGCTCTGCTCCTTATATTGAGCATTGCTTCCTGGCTCCAGAGGGGAAGATGTGTGCTGGAGAAGCTTGTCACACTGGGCTTCCTAACTTGTACTCGACTGTTATCGTTGGAGGAGCTTGGGACCTCACTGCTGCTGAGGATGGCTGTGGTACTCTTCAGGGGAGCTGGTCCTTATTTTGAGCTTGATTTCTCAGCTCCAGCGTAGAACCCTCAACACACTGCACAGCTCCTTCACCCCGCTGGCACAGACTTTCTAGCTTCCACCACTGACCTTTAGCCTTCCCAGCACAGATCCGTAAAACACACTGGCATGAGCCCTTATTGTGGGCTCTTAGACTTCCAGTTGCATTTGTGGGAGGCATTGTCATGTGCTCTGGGTCTTTAGCTGGACTCATGCAGGATGTTTCTGTGGGATCCAGGCCCTTGGCTGAATATTCTGAGTCTTTAGTATTGGGGACAGATTTTCCTGCACTTTGTGTTTAACTCTGGGTGACCATCATAAAACAGTATTATAAAATCTGTGTCCTGTATGCAGTTATTCTCCCTGTAACCCCTGACTACAACAGAAGCCAAGACTGAGATGCAAGAAGAAATTATGGAGGCAAGGTGGCCTGAATATGACATAAAACCCTGGTTGGAGTCATGAAAACAATCACCCACGGGCAAGCCCTCTCTCCTCTACAGGTTCAATTCCCTCATCTTCAAAACCGGGAGGCCCAGTGAGGCCAAGTGAGGGCTCCTAGAAAATCTCTCTTCATGTATCAAGCTATAAATTTGTGAGAATTAAGACAGTCTCGGTTGCAAGGGTGAGAGACCCTGTTGTAGTCTAGGATTTACAAGGAAATCAATTCAATACGGGACACATAATTTACAGGATTATTTTATAATAATCACTCAAAGAGTCAAACATGAAAAGTGCAGAAAATCTGTCTACACACTAAAGACCGCAAAAAACCCAGCATGGAATCCATGGAATCCTGGATTCCACGGCAGTGTACTACTGCAGGAGTCCAACTGAAGACCTAAGGCCCATGATAATGACTCATGCAAGTCTGTTTCATGGATCTGCGCTGGGAAGGACCAAAGGTCAGTGATAGAAGCCAGAAATGTCTGTGCCAGTGAGATGAAGGCTCTGCACTGGAGCCAGTACCACAGCCATCTTCAGTGACAGTGATGTCTCAAGCTCCTCTAACGATGAGAACAGCTGAGTTCATAACAGGAAGCCAGCATGAAAACTTCTCCTGGAGATTAAACAACACAAACCATTCCCTCTGGAGCCAAAAAGTGATACTCAAGCAAGGACCAAAGCTCCCCTAAAGTGAACTGCAGTCATTCTCAGTGACAACAAGGTCCTGAGCTCCTCTGTCAATGAGAACAGCCAAGTTCATATCAGGAAGGAAGCTCAACAAGCTGCTCCAGGAGAATCAATGGCAACAGGAGAACCAACACCACCTCCTCCTCTCCAATTCTCCCTTTTATCTTGGCAACAGTCCTCAGGTGGACCATCCACACTCAACACCATGCTGATTCAGTTTAGCTGGTGTTACAAGTTGACCACCACTTGTCAATCCACCACAGACCCTAAGCAAGTTACCTCAAGAGAGGAGGTGGGTGAAGGAAATTATTGTTGGGGACACAGGAACTGGAAATGGATCTGGGAGCCAAGTCTGGGAACTGGCCACTCTCTCTTTTCCCTTCACCTCCATTGCACCTAGGATTCCCTCTGGAATCCACGGTTCTTTTTTTCTCTGCCATATATTTATATTTTCTGTTCCTTCATAACTTCATTTTACATGTGGCTTCTGCCATGACTCTGTCTTGACCCTTGAGAAATCATGACCATATTCCACTGTAAACACTGAAGATCTGTGAACACTTTTTAAAGTAATTTTCCATACATCATGTGGGATTCCCAAGAGAGAATCAGGCCCCAACCCTGAACCTGCACAATGGGGCTAAGGGTCCCACCATACAAAGGATGGCAGCTGTGGCTAGGCAGCTTCTCTTAGGCGGGGCTATGGGTGGCTGAGAAGTTGATGGTTGTCACTGGTGAGATAAGAATGTTCCCCAAAGGCCTCATGCATGCATTCGTGGGGCCTGTGGAAAGGTGAGCAGATCACGGGAGCTCTGCATGCATCAGTGGAATCATGTGCTCCTGAGGTCAGCAGCTGAGTGCTGGCTCCTTCCTTCCCTCTCTTTCTTGGCCACCATGATGCAAACAACTTTCCTCAGCCAGACCCTCCCATCACGCCTTCCTGCCTTGAAGCCAGCCAACTATGGACTAAAACGTGAGCTAAAATAAACTTCTCCTTTAAGTTGCCAGTGTCAGTATTGTGACTCAGTGACAAGAAAGTAACTAAAACAATGGTCAAATGTCACAATATATGATACATTCAACAGGTGCCTAAACAGTATCCAAAATACAATTGGGTACCCCATAATTGATGGCACTTTATGTTTAACTCTCCTGCATCTAAAATGAAACTGCCCCAAAAGTGTATGGATGTTCACTCTGATTTAAACAGGAGATGAGGGAGGGCATGTTAGTTGGTCCTATTGCCATAAGAAGTCATAGAGCTATCCCCACTGATGGCGCAGTGAATCTTGGGATCAGGAGAGGAGACTCCTGCATTACAAGTGAAGAGTTCTGCGTTATTTGTATGACCTTGAGAAAAACTATGTAAACTTTCTGGGCCTTGATTTCTCATTATAAGAGTAAAACAATAACCTTCCCCACAACCTTTCTAGGATTATAATGAGAAAGAAAGGAGGAAATAGATTAGAAATTGCTTATAAAAGCACAAAGTCCTAAGTACATTTAAATTATAGAAATTAACAATAACTAATTAAATAAGAGAACACAATCTATATTTAGGTGTAGGGGAAAAATACTCAAAGAAAATGCACCAAAATGTTCAATTACCTCTGGTAGGTAATGGTAGTTATCTCTGGACAGTAAGATATGGGTGATTTTCATCTCTCTATCTCTTCATTCTATATTTTTCAGGATTCTATAAGAAGCCTGTTAGTGTGATAAGCAGAAAAATTGTCTTAAAAATTGTGAATCACTGGGTTCTCATTTTCCTCTTGGCTACATCAGATGCCTTTTGGACATTTTAGTGTTGTTTCTAAGTGTTTTGCTTAGAGGCTGGGCAAAGGAAATAAAAGAAGGTCAGCTTCAAACCAATCAATTCCTGCCATACGTTAGCACTCCTGAAAGGATTCGATAAAAAGAGACAAGTGATCCTCCCTTTCTGGTATGAGGCTCAGAGACATGTTTGCATTTCAACTATTTTGGCTGCCTTCTCTCCCTGATACTAACATCTAACTGCCATGCCATTTCACCTCGCTTGGGAATCCTGTATGATGCTCTAGTGAAAATTACATAAGAGAAAAAATATACATGGATCTTCAAGTAAAGAGGCACAATGTGAAGGTTCTGTGTGTATGTGACTGAGACAGTGGCACTGCACACTGGATTAGGTACCAGCTTGACTGGATTACTGAATACCTAGAAACCTGGTAAAGCATTATTCTGAGGTGAGTCTGTGAGGCTGTTTCCAGAGTAGATTAATTTGTGGGTCAGAGAGGACAAAGATGCCACCCTCGGTGTGGGCAGGCACTACCCAGTAGGCTTCAGAAAAAAAAAAATGCTAGAAAGGCAAATGTGTCTGTCTGTCTCTGGAATCCAAGATCCACACTTTCTCTCCTGTTGGGGGACATCAGAACTCCAGGATCTCCGGCCTTTGGACTGCAGGAGTGAGCCCAGTGCCCCGCTGCATTCTCAGGCCTTTGGCCCTGGACTGAAAATTAGATCATCAGCTTCTCTGGTTCTGAAACCTTGGACTTCGTCTTAGCCATGCTACTGGCATCTAAGGGTCTCCAGCTTGCAAATGGCCTGTCACGGGACTTCTCAATCTAATCACATGAGTCAATTTCACCAGTAAATCACCCCCTCCATCTACTTACCTATA